>OY101450.1:84553043-84733888 GCA_956483635.1 Panzeria rudis
TGTGATAAGATTGCACCTAAAGCATAATTTGAAGCATCTGTTGTTAGAATGAAAGGTTTTTCAAAATCCGGATATTGTAGTATTGGTGAACTAATTAATTTTTGTCTTAATATGTTAAAAGTTTGTTGACATTCATCTGTCCATTCAAATGTTTTTCCTTTCTTTGTTTGATCATTCAGACATTTTGTTAATGTAGCGAAATTTTTTATAAAACGTCTATAGTAATTACAGAAAGCTACAAATCGTTTTACCTCGTTAGCATCTTTCGGTATTGGATAATTCTGTATTGCCTTGTGTTTTGCTGGGTCTGTTTTGATACCTTCTTTTGTTATTAGATGACCTAAATAAACAACTTCCGACTTTAAAAATACACATTTTCTTGCGTTCAATTTTAAATTGTATTTTGATAAACGTTCAAATACCTGTCTCAGATTGTCATTGTGATGTTTCAAACTACATCCAAAAATTATGATGTCGTCCACATATAAAAATGCTTTACTATCGAGACCTGAAAGTGCTATAGTTAGCATACGTTGGAAACTATTTGATGAAATTTTAAGACCAAAAGGTAGTCGTTTAAACTGATAGTGACCGTTTGATGTGGAAAATGCAGTTGGTTTTCTTGATTCTTTATCTAAGTTAATCTGATGAAACGAGTTTGTCATATCCAGAGTTGAAAAATATTTTGCTCTTCCCAATTTATCCAATACATCTTCAATTCTTGTAAGTGGAAATTTATCATTAACTATTTTCTTATTTAATTGTCTAAAATCTACTACAAGTCGCCATTTCTCTTTGTCTCCATTGCTTTTCTTTGGTACAACAAGTAATGGTGAGTTGTAAGGACTGGTTGAATGTTCAATAATATCGTCATCAAATAATTTTTGAACTTGTTGGTCGATTTCTTCTATTTGAGTTTGTGGAAGTCTATAGTTTTTGATGTAAACTGGTGTTTTATCAGTTAAATTAAGATGTTGTGTATAAAAGTTATTTGCTGTTAAAACGTCGCCTTCTAAGTGAAATATGTCTTGATAGTCTTTAAAAATGTTTATCAATTCATCCGTTGCTTTACTGTCAGTATTGTCAATTTTTAACGTTTGTAATAGTTTGCTAAATCTGTTTTTATTGTTTTGGGATTTAGTGAGAAAAACGTATTTATTTAATGGTTCAATTTCGAAATCAACATTTTTTAATATTACATCTCCATCTGTTGTATTTAGAAATTTAACATGAGTAATGCCTGTTCCTGGAACTATTGTATTCCCTATAAAAATTCCTGACTCTAATTCTTTACTTAAAATAATACTATCTTCCGTTAGATTTAATTGTACAGGACATATTAATTCAGATCGTTTCTCTATTTTAATGTAGTAATCTCTATTTATTGTAGATTTCATGGGAATTGTAATTTCTGTTTCTTGTAGAGTTAATGAAATCGTGAATGTTTCATAATCAATTTTGCATAAAAATGTTGTGAAAAAGTCTCTTCCCAAGATTCCGTCCGTTGGTATTGGAAAATTATCGTCGACTATGTTGAAATTGTGTTTTGATTGGTTATCATATAATTTAAAATTTAATTCTGTGATTCCAATAGATCTTATCTTTTCGTTCGTTATACCAGAAAATGAACATGATTGTGTTTTATCAATAAAAAGGTCTTCATTTAATTTTTCTAATTTACATAATGAAATATCAGCCCCTGTATCTATTAAAAATGTTAAGCTAGTTTTTGTTCCTATGTCTAATTCTATATAATTGGTAGTGTTTTTAGAAATAGAAAAAATTTTATTTAATACTGCTCCGGAGGATGAATGATTAAATTTTGATTGTTCATCTCCGGGCCTTCGGAGTTTTCCTGAACTACATGTACGCTATTTCCATTGTTATTTCGGTTTCGTCTACTATTATTATTATTGTTGTTTTGTCTATAGTTGTAATGGTTGTTATCATTCCAGGTATTATTATTATAATTTCTATTATTATTATATCTATGATTATTATTATTATTTCTATGAATATTATTACTATTATTTCTGTTATTGTTGTAATTCGAATTTCTATTGTTCTGGTTCGAAATATTGTTTCTGTTATAATTATTATTTCTAAAGTTATTATTTTTATTATTGTTTTTATTATTCCGCTTATTTAAATTGTTTCCATTATAAAAATATAATACTTGATTTTCATTACTAGAAAAGTCTTTTTCTAGTTCTATTGCAAGTTGTACAGCTTCATTCAAGTCCTTTGGCTTAGAAGCAAAAATTGTTGGCTTAATATCTGCATTAAGACCATTTTTGAATATATTCAATGCATAAGTATTATTAAGAGAAATAATTGTGTTTTTCTGTATAACATTGCATTGTGGTATTTCGTGTATTTGCAGTTCATTCAGTTCAGCAATCATTTCTAAAAGCTTCTCGTTATATGTTTGTATTTTCATGTTCTTTTGCATGAATCTACTCAAAGTTAGTTGTATTTGAGCTATAGTTTTTGTAGACTTATATCTTGATTGAAGTGAATTTTTAAGGTTATTGAAATCACTAATTTCTGTAGCACTTATAGCAGTTCTAACGCTTGGTGTTAATTTCACATTAATAACAAAATCTATGAGTTGTATTTTCGCGTCAGTTGTTAAAGAATTGTAAACTATTTCAACTATTTTCAAAAATGATGTTAAATCTTTGAAATTTCCAGAAAATTCTGGTATACTTTTCAATGATAGTTCTAAATTGAATGATGCCATTTTAACTGTGGAATTTGAACTTGAACTTGAATTTTCAGGAGTTAAGTTTGAGTTTTCAGTAGATACGTTTGAATTTTCAGCCTCTCTTTCTGAATCTGACATACTTTGAGTTGATTCTGTATCTAATTTTTGCTTTAACAGTGTCTTTGCTTTTTCATAAAGTTTGTAAAATTTCTCTATAAGTTTTTCTTTTGTTTCTTTACCAATGCTAAATTCTACAAATTGTTTTTCAATTAACTCTACCTCTTCTAATTTTAAAATTAATGTTTTTTCAGTATATCCTCTGCTACCCGATTTTCTCAAATTAATGATAATTCTAGTCAATCTATCTATTAATTGGTCCATTTACAATTGTTACGTTTTTAGTCCTTTACATAAAAACGGTTTTATTATTTTCACAGGATTCGTTGAATTGCAATAAAATAAAACACGGATATTTATTTTACAAATAAATTCTCAGTAACACTTTATTTATTACTTTAAAAACACGTACAACTAAACGCGATGTACACACTAACTATTCTTGGCGATGTTTACTCGTCTAAGTTTAGAAACACACTTCTTCTTGTCGTCTGGCAGCCTCCCCTTATATAGTAAATTATAAAACCTTCTGGTAACTTCGCTAACTTTCTGGAATGTAGTTGTCTCTTTTTATCTTTAAGTATACGGCATGATCATTTGGTCTTGCTATAGTGTAGTGTATGTGCGTGTGTAGATGCATGAGATTTTTCTTCTGTTTGTTTATCTTCGCACACACACATACTCTAATGTTCGCAACTTAAGCAAATTATGCTGTCATCAAGTCTACATCTCTTGCAGTTTAAGTTTAATGTCACTGTTTGTAATTGCGATTAAGCAGTCTCGAATAGTCTTGAAAGTTCTGGCTACCGTTTCCTGAAGATTCCGGAAACTTCCATTTTCCGTTATTTTGAATTCTATTGGCAGTTGTCGAGTGATGCCAAGTTTAATTGTGGTACTTGGTTGCCAGGTTTTGATTTTATTACAGTGATTTAGGGGTATAAAGCAGATAATGATCGGGTTGTCAGTTTGTGTCGTTACATTTGAATCTGCATTTTCATTTCGTAACACTGCCGCCCTCTTAAGCCTGTTCGTCCCGAATAGGCACACAATCACCTTTTCCATAGTGCGCCAGTGGTTCAAACTTAATTTTTGTCTTCCGTCCAATGTACTGCTCTATCATGTGTACGACGTCATTCATCCTTTCGATGATACCACGGATCTCTGCTTCCAACTTGTAGTTATCCCATGACAGTCTCTTTTCCGTGCTATAAGCGTGTGTACCACATCCACTGGGTACTGCTCGATTATAATTATTAACTGAGTACAGGTGACTATTTCTGTTGTAATCTGTTCCTTTGCCGGTAGATGAACTAAAGACTTCTTTACTTGTACCGGGCGAAGTGTAGCTGTAACTACTTCCTTTACGCGCAGATCTTGCAGAGGCTGGAGTGGCATCAAATCTCATCGGAGAGCGTGTATCGTCATACCCTGGGCCTTTATTACCTTTACGTTCATTAATACTGCACTCATTGGCACCACGTTGTCTTATACCTTTTATGAAACCATCACGCGCCGCAGAAATTTGCATTTGTTGACGTTTAATTTCTCGAAGCTCTATTTCTAGCTTCTCACGCTCTAATTTTTGGCGCTCCCGTTCCAAGCGTAATGATTCAGCCTCTCGTTGCAAACGTTTTCGTTCCACAGCCAATTTCGTACGCTCCTCAGCTAGTCGGGCTTCCTTCAGGCGCAGACGCTCTCTTATTTCTCTATGCCGTCTGTCTTCGTTACGTGCTTCAGGTTGATGACACTGCTCCTGTTGTCGCTCTTGATAACAGCCATCACAACGAGACTTTTGATGACTCTTCCATTTATTATTCCATGATGGCGAGACAGATTTTGTTTGCTTTCTTGTTGCGTTGCAGTTGCGCTGGATATGGCCTTTCTCTCCGCAGCTATAGCATTTTATTCGCACTTTGTTTTTATTTAAAGCCAATGCTTGTACTACTGCCTCTTTGATGTCCTTTTCCCAATTAGCTTCTTTCTCGGTAATCACCTCCAGATTTCGGACCATATACGCTTGCGGCTTAGAAATTATCCTTGCGGTCTCCTGTGCTAAAGCATATGCCACAGTTTCTATAAAAGTAGGTTTCGGTGTCGCATATACTGCATACCTCACGTCAGGATCACTAATGCCACGCAATAAGGAATCAATTTTCAGCTGCTCTATCAATGGGTGATTTTCGCCAGGATAAGATAGTTGCACCAACCGCTCGATTTCCATTGCGAAATCTTGTAGGGACTCATTGGGCTTCTGTCCTCTACATCGCAATTCCATACGGTATATATCTCGCTTATGTTCGCCACCATATTTCCGCTGCAGTGCCGCCATTATGTCATCAAAATTATTTCTGCAGCTCCCTGGTACGGTTTCAAGTACTTCTGCTGCGGCTCCTTTTAAGGCCAAAATCAGCTCTATGGCCTTTTCTTCACTGCTCCAACCATTTTTGCTGGCAACTGTTTCGAACTGGAACTTGAAGATGTTCAAAGGTGCGCTGCCATCGAAACAAGGCGTCTTTACTCTGCTGGAAGCCTCTGGAATAACTCTCACTGGCCCTCCTTGACACTGAAGATTAACAATTTTTGCTTCCAAGTCATGCAATTTCTCGTCCACATCTTTTACATGCACTTCGACGCCGCTAATTTCTAGGCTATGGAGTTTATTCTCTAGTTCTGAGAGTTTCTCGTCAAATTTGCTGACTTGTACCTCAATGCCATCCACTCTTCTATTTATGGCCTCCGAAATTTCCACTAGCTTCTCATTTGTGGCCTTAGATGTTTCCTGAACTTCAGCCTTAACTTCAGCTAGCAGTCGCTCGTTAGCTCTCGATGTTTCTTGAAATTCATCCTTGACTCCAGCCAGCATTCTCTCATTGTTCACTCTAGATGTTTCTTTAACTTCTTGCACATCAGTTTTCACTTCTTGAAATTTTTCCATCATAGCGGCGAACATTGTACTTAAATCCATGTTGCTTGTCGTGGCACGAGTACACACCTCTATTTCCTCTTTATCCTCAAATTCGTATGTCCCGATGTCGATGCCACGCTGCTTGAACTCATCTATCAGCCTCTTCTGAAGTTCCACTTTATTGCCTGTTGTTGGCAGTTCCAGCTTACTCAGCTCTTTTTTTAGCTGCTCAACTTTTAGCTCTTCAAACTTCATGGCTTCTATTTTTTTTTTAATGTCCTTTTGTAATTTTTATTTTAATTAATAATGTTTTTTTATTTTTTTTTATTAATGTCCTTTTTATTATTATTAATGTCCTTTTTATTAATTAATAATGTCCTTTTTTTATTTTTTATTAATTAATAATGTCCTTTTTATTTTATTTTGCAATTTTACTTCTGACACCAATTATTACGTTTTTAGTCCTTTACATAAAAACGGTTTTATTATTTTCACAGGATTCGTTGAATTGCAATAAAATAAAACACGGATATTTATTTTACAAATAAATTCTCAGTAACACTTTATTTATTACTTTAAAAACACGTACAACTAAACGCGATGTACACACTAACTATTCTTGGCGATGTTTACTCGTCTAAGTTTAGAAACACACTTCTTCTTGTCGTCTGGCAGCCTCCCCTTATATAGTAAATTATAAAACCTTCTGGTAGCTTCGCTAACTTTCTGGAATGTAGTTGTCTCTTTTTATCTTTAAGTATACGGCATGATCATTTGGTCTTGCTATAGTGTAGTGTATGTGCGTGTGTAGATGCATGAGATTTTTCTTCTGTTTGTTTATCTTCGCACACACACATACTCTAATGTTCGCAACTTAAGCAAATTATGCTGTCATCAAGTCTACATCTCTTGCAGTTTAAGTTTAATGTCACTGTTTGTAATTGCGATTAAGCAGTCTCGAATAGTCTTGAAAGTTCTGGCTACCGTTTCCTGAAGATTCCGGAAACTTCCATTTTCCGTTATTTTGAATTCTATTGGCAGTTGTCGAGTGATGCCAAGTTTAATTGTGGTACTTGGTTGCCAGGTTTTGATTTTATTACAGTGATTTAGGGGTATAAAGCAGATAATGATCGGGTTGTCAGTTTGTGTCGTTACATTTGAATCTGCATTTTCATTTCGTAACAATATGATCAAAAACAATATAAGAATTATAGATAATACTACAATCCAATGTTTTTCATCATTAGTGTGTTTGGGTTTTTCAGTATTGCTGCCTAATTCATAGCCAGCAATTGCTACTAAAATTGCGTTACTAATTTTACTCCACCAACCCATTTTGATGTTTTTATTTATTTATTTTTGTATAAATATATGTAAATTTAAAAAAAAACAATTTTTGTGCCTACTTTAAGTCATAATAATGAAATAATTTAATTATTTATGTAAATTATCATTATAAAATGTAATTTTTGCTGCTTTTTATTTTTCTAACTCTTTTAATTGGTTGTAGAAGAGTTTCTTTTGCGGTCCGCTGCTAAGGCTTATTAGCCGCCTTAATTCCGCTTTTTCTCTATTGAGCCGCTTCTTTTTGCCGCCCTTCGTCTTCTTTTTAGTTGGAGTTACAGGTGGTACTGGACGCTGTTTTTTTGAATTATTTCTCTCAAGATATTGTTCAATTGTAATTGGCTGTGGTCCGCAATGCTTAGGGGTAGGTATGTAAGGTGGTGCCTGAATTTCTACGCCTTCAGTGGGATTGTACTCCTCCACTGCCAATCTGTTAACCAAATCTTCGAAAAGTTCATGAAAGTCTTCGTCCATTTAAAAAGAAAAATTCCAGATATGTTGGCCAAGGATCGCCATATAATATGTTTGATATGTATGGTTTTTAAATATTCAAAACAATTGCAAATCTATTACTATTGCATTAGCATAGAATCGCGACTAATGCAATAGAAAGCCTTGGTTTGTAGAGCGAGGCTTTAAAACTCGGCAGACGAGCAAATGATGCCCTTTATTTGAGTTCAGTGAAAAGAAGAATGAATTCTTGTGTCCAAACTGAGACTAGCCTTTATTTACAAATTTTCTAACTTATATACTAATTTACACATTATCTAAAATTTATCTGACATATCTTGCATTTCATTCATACATCCAAAATGCCCAATGTAACATGGTGTTCAACTTTTTGTTCATGTTACAAAAATGCATTTACTGATCGACTGACCAATCAGCACAGTCATTAATTTTAAACAAATTACATTTCTCCTATTTAAGGTATTTAAAATAAAATAAAAAGAAATAAAAAGAAATTTGATTTTCGATTGTTACCCCTTAAGTACGGTCAAGTACCTAAAGCAATAAACTATAAGTGGAGCAAATGAAAATACTCATGTTTCACTTCGCTGGAGGTATTTTGGTATACGTATGAAGTGCAAGCATTCGTTTACCACATGTGTCATAATGTTTGTGTGTCATTGATATGGTCGTTTACAATTAATATTTTCTGTTATTTTTCTTACAAAATTATTGTGTGGAAATGAAAAATAAGTGTACACCACAATATATATTATTATATATATATATATACATATATATATATATATATATATATATATATATATATATATATATATATATATATATATATATATATATATATATATATATATATATATATATATATATATATATATATATATATATATATATATATATATATATATATATATATATATATATATATATATATATATATATATATATATATATATATATATATATATATATATATTATTATATATATATATACATATATATATATATATATATATATATATATATATATATATATATATATATATATATATATATATATATATATATATATATATATATATATATATATATATATATATATATATATATATATATATATATATATATATATATATATATATATATATATATATATATATATATATATATATATATATATATATATATATATATATATATATATATATATATATATATATATATATATATATATATATATATATATATATATATATATATATATATATATATAAATATATATATATATATATATATATATATATATATATATATATATATATATATATATATATATATATATATATATATATATATATATATATATATATATATATATATATATATATATATATATATATATATATATATATATATATATATATATATATATATATATATATATATATATATATATATATATATATATATATATATATATATATATATATATATATATATATATATATATATATATATATATATATATATATATATATATATATATATATATATATATATATATATATATATATATATATATATATATATATATATATATATATATATATATAGTCAGTAAGATTTTTACTTGTTTTTGTTTTCGTTTTATTTTCTTCTGTGTGTTACCACATTGTGTTTTTTTAACAGAGCTTTAAAAACAATTGAAAAATCTGATTGCAGTGTTTTTAACTTCTCACTTTTGTGATTTATGTATATATTGTGCTGATAGTTCCACATTCCTTTCAACATTTTTTGACAACTAGTAGAGTAATTTCTTTAACAAATTTTGTATTGTTGTAGAACTGGGTGTACCTGTTAGTTATATAATGGGCTGACTCGTTATTTGATTATTGATACCAAGTATCCGAATGAATAGACAGAATCAGCGTGACCGTTTTGCGACTAAAGTGGCAATTTTCCAGTTTTCAACTGCCTTGCCACTTTTAGTGCCCCTTTTTTAAATTACCTAAATCTGCCACCTTTTATAACATTATGCCCCTTTTTAATTAAGTAATACTTTTTTTTTAATATGAGTTTTTACGGTACGAAAGTGTTTTTTATAAAATAAATCTTAAGACAATAGTGTTTTTTTTTTTGTGCCTGTCATGACTTTCGAACTAATTCAATTAGAGTGAACATTTTCGAATCTCAGGTGGTGTCACCAAGCCACATATTTTTATATTTTTCGAAAAATATAATATATGTTTCATATTAACATCCTACTGTTAGTCCTCGTATTAATTTTAAATAAATATTTTTTTTAAATTTCAAATTATATAGATAAGATATCAAAACTATACCAAATATACATTTTTTAAAGTAAATGTATTTTTATCGGTAAAAGAGCTAATTCTATTTGCTTTCGTTAGCTTTATGCGTTCGGAAGTAAAACGAAAAAAATTGTTCGGAAGTGAATGTCAGGACACCAAAAATCATGACATTGAGTCCGTTATTTACAAAGTTATGAAAAAAACTATTTTGAAATAGTTTAATATTCGTTATTGGACTAAAATTATTAGAAACTAAAACCCTGATTCACGTACACGAACAAGAACTAGCAACACGTTCTTGTATGAAAAGCATGCAGTTTTAAATATTTTTAAAGTGATTTTCACGCAAATTTTTGAGTGAACGTTGGATTTATTTTTACTAAATCAACCCCAAAGATAAAAGTAATAATAACGTTTTGAAATTGTACGCCATTCGAAAAATTGGATTGACGAATTTTTATAATGAAATTAATAAGCTGTTTCCCCATATATCTTTGGTTTTCGCAAATAGTCATGCATGTTACAAAATACATTCTTTATCGGATAGCCAAGAAAGATTTTATTTAAAACCATAGTTATTTTTATATTCACACGAATATTAGTGCTAAAACTTAAAAAAAACACTAAAAAGAGTGTACCAGGGCATCATTTCTTATACATAAAAGCAACAATAATTTTTGACCGATACCAACAAACGGAGAATATGAACTACGAACTTGTTTGTATTTTTTATGTATACTTCCTTAGAGCTCCGCCATATATATACCATTTTTGTCCACTAAATAAAATTTTTATATTGAACTTGTTATCTGGCCGTCTTTCTCTTTGCTTTGCAGTCAGGTATAACTACGTATGTATGCATGTGTGGTTTAAATAATTCGTTAGAAAGCGGCGTACTTCGTTAGTGCTGAAAACTATTTCCTTTTAGATAGAAAAAACATCAAAATTTATTAATTTTATTTCAAAAGGATTATATGTCCTAGAAATTCATTAAATACTAAAATTTTGTTCAATTATTCCCTTTTTAAAAAAGTTGCCCCCTTTTTGGTGCCACTTTTTTCCGCAAAATCCTCTTTTTGTGCCACTTTTTCAAGATTTTCAACGGTCACCCTGGACGGAATTGAGTAATGAATACGTAACTAATCAATAGATTTACAACTCTATAGTGCTTACTGTATACTTTTGTTTTGTTTTTTCACCAGAATTATCAAAAGTGTACAGTTTTTGGACAAATCATATTATATATAGTGAATGGAATATAACAGTGAATTTAATATATATTCAGTTAGATTTTGCGAAAAATAGCGAATATCTATGCATGTGAGTTTGATTTGATTTTGCTCGGCATGTGCGGAGAAAATGGGAAAACAAAACAGCAAGTTAAAACCAGAAGTGCTGGAGGATCTAAAACAGAATACCGAATTCACAGATGCTGAAATACAGGAGTGGTATAAAGGATTTCTTAAAGATTGCCCAAGTGGGCACTTATCGGTTGAAGAATTTAAAAAAATATATGGTAATTTCTTTCCCTACGGAGATGCAAGTAAGTTTGCAGAACACGTTTTCCGTACATTTGACGCTAACGGTGATGGTACCATCGATTTTAGAGAGTTTCTATGCGCACTTAGCGTAACGTCAAGGGGGAAACTAGAACAAAAACTAAAATGGGCATTTTCAATGTATGACTTAGATGGAAATGGCTATATATCGCGACAAGAAATGCTCGAAATTGTTACGGCCATATATAAGATGGTCGGATCAGTCATGAAAATGCCTGAAGACGAGAGTACACCAGAAAAAAGAACTGATAAAATATTTAAACAAATGGATCGAAATAAGGACGGAAAATTGAGTTTAGAGGAATTTATTGAAGGGGCAAAAAGCGATCCCTCAATAGTTCGTTTATTACAATGTGATCCTCAATCACATTAACTTACAATGTTTAAGTAAGCAATAAATGTTCGGGTTTATTACTTTTTATTTTCCTAGATCTTACCATAGTTAACTTAACAGCTGATATTTGTCTAAATAAAACGAAAAAACTTCTAATAATGTGTTAATAAAAATCACACTGAATAATTTTTATTTAAAATAATACTAGTATAAAGTATAAACTTTATATCCACGTAAGTATATGAGGAAAGGACTTTCCGTTCCATCTTACGCACAGGTAGTCGGAAAGTAAATTTTACTAAAAAATTCTCTAAAATATTAAAATAATCGTAGGAGGAAACTAGGCTTAAATTAAGTTTAGCGACATTGGTCAAAAAATAATAAAATTGCCTATCAGAAAAAAAATAAAAAGAAAAACTAATATAAAAAAATTGTCGGCTAGCCTTAAGGGCATAATACACAATCAATCAGCTTGATGTCAGATTCGTGTACGTGTGCTTGTCGAAAAATCAAAACCAAGTAGATTTTCCATCAATCGTCGTCGGTGTCACTAATACTAACGAAATTTCACACATACTATTACCACGCTTGTCAAGCATGTTGACTGTGTATATTGCCCATTAAGGCCCAACTATAATATGCATAAGCTAGCTTAAGGTAATGTCAAAAGTCACCGAAAAGCCTGTCAACTACTTAAGCAAATTAGAGAACACTTTTAGCTGACTATATTGAGCTTGGTTATTTTTACATGTTAGTATATCACACTTGTTATATGTAGGTCAAGATTCACTAATCTACATGACGGAACGATTCATTCACAGGAAAATCTGATAGAATTCTGTCAGATTTTCTTGTAAATGAAATAAAGTATATCGTTGGTGCCACAATCTCACAAAAAATATGAAAAAACAATGCAAAAACAAAAGCAATGAAATATATATGTTATTTTACATTTTCGTCAACTAATTTACAATAATATACATACATACAAAAGCTATATTAAGCACCTCGCGACCTTAGTATTGGTTTAGCCCATATGCCAAAAAGTCGGAATGGAGAAAAACAACAAAGAACATTTACATAGTTTTCTCAAAATATATCCGATAGAATTTGTATTCTCACCACTGCTTCCGTCGAGGTTAATATGTCCCCAATATGATTGTAGTAGATCTGCAATCCTGGAGGGGATCCCTCGGGGGCAAATACGCACACTTGTGGCGGTAATTACGGGGCAATGTTTTATTGGTGCGCACGCTAGGAGATTGAATCTACCGTATAATGATTTCTGTAGAAGTTGTCATAATGAGGAGGAGGAAGAAAATGTAGAGCACCTCCTTTGTTTATGCCCCGCCCTTTCCGATCAAAGGGTGGTTTCACTGGGCAGCCCGCTGCTTCAGGATCTAGCAGCCTTATCAAACTGCGACATCAGACGGATAAACTCTCATTCGATCGTCGGGTTGGTTCAACACTGATCCGAGTAGGGAAACGTAGTAAGGGGGTTTCTACTTATTTTTCACGTTCCCGCTTCAGGTAACACAACGGGACCTATAGGGACCCAAGTGGGCTGGTTTTTTTTAAATCTTTAAAACTGGCTACCTGCACAACCTAACCTAACTGCTTCCGTCATATGTTTGGAAGAAAAATTTACATTTTTGTGAATTTTCATCAATCCGATTAGAAATGAACATCGTTTTACTGAAAGTAAAATATCTTGTTTTGTGCTCCAGTAACCACTTTTTTATTTTATTTGTAAAATGCTTTTGTTGCTCCATATGTATACTAACTGCTGTGTATTGAGTAACTTGTTATTGAGATGAAATTTTCTACTTTTTATTTAAAATAAGCGTATAAATGTTATTAGAAAAGATATTTACGTGGAATAAAAATATTGATGAAACTTGGTATTTTACTTGATTTCTGATTTTTATTTTTTTTATTAAAAAAAAAAATTTTACAAAAAATTTATCAAAACTGATGATATCGAGCACAATGAATGCTTGATATCTTAGAAACCAGGAACAATTTCGCCAAACAGTTTTTGGATTCTGAAAGAGGGTATTCAAAATATATATACCTCATACTTACCTCAATTTTTTTCAAAATGGTCGGTGTTGTTTTTTTAGCAACAACACCAAAAAGTACAACTCTGATCGCATAGAGAATATTTGATAAAATTTAAAAAAAAATTGGCAAATTGTGAACAAATCTGCCGCACATATGCACTTTTAGGCCCCACTATCATACTTTTTGACCACGCATGAGTTTTTTGACAGAGTAGCGAGTAATGGCGTTTTATTTTCTAAACAAAATTTAACTTTTTTTATTTTGTATTAATAAATCGCAATTTAGCATTCCTTTAAAGCAAAAATTTACCTTCTGATACAATAATTTCGAATAAATTCTCTTCCTCGAAAAATGATTAAATTGCAAATAATTCTGTAGTGAATCATGGCCTTAAGCAATATTGCTGCGTTATTCTGACGGCTTTTCTACATTATTGCTAAGATATTTGTTCCTAGTCAAGATGGTGTGTGGTTTTTATTTTTATTATATACTTACATATTTTATAAATTATTTTTGAACTTTCACATTCGGGTTATTGTTGTTGCATACATGAGATGCAATCATTTTTTTTTTTTTTAATTTTGGTTAAACTAATTTTTGGTCGTGGCAGCACTGTATGTATGATTCCGTACGGAAAGTGCGTCCAGTTTCGCTCTTTGCAAGGGGAATAAATATTAATACAGGACGTGTCAAAAGCACAGTATTTTGTTTGTACGAAGTACTCAAGGTGCAAACAATTAAGGCAATGTCAGATAAAACTTTTGCTTTGCGTTGCGTTACAGATTCGCTTTGACATCTAAGATGAAATGTACATACTTATACGAAACATGTTACATAAAGCACTTTTAACGCAGCGTGAAGCGAAAAGTTCGGCAACTCTCATCTTTTTGCTTGCTTTGACAATCAGCTGAAATAATTTTCTTTTATTATATTGCCAAAACGAAACATATCGTGCGTTTGAATCTGTTTTAATAAGAGGTAAATATGTATGTGTCATTTATTTATTTATAATAAATCGTAAAATAACATAATTGACTTTTATTTTTATAACAAAAAATAAATAAATAGCAAAATTATCAACTACTTTTTTTGGTAAACGAGCAATGCGCGAGTGTTGTCAAAGTTTTCATTGTGTCATACACCTTTTGCTTTACACTTTTCTATCAAAGTTAGAAACGTCACGCAAAGCGAAAAAGTTGTATCTGACACGGCCTTTACTACTTTTATACGCAGAGCTTATTTGCAAATAAGAACTTAAAATGTTGCCAAAGACTTTTTTATTGTCATTTATTAAATCATTCAATATTAAGCAAATGGCAATTGAGAGAACTTGACTAAACTATTTGTTAAGTACATTACCGTGACCGTTTTGCGACTAAAGTGGCAATTTGCCTGTTTTCAGATTAACTAAACAACTAAGATCTCAAAAACCCATCCTAAGAGTTTAGATCTATAGAAATTTATTATTGTACGAACAAGAACGTCTTGTTAAAAATTTGTGTGAAAAGCACGAAATTTTATATATTTTTAAAGTGATTTTCATGTAAATTTTGGTGGAATGTCAATGACATAATGTTCATGTGCTTGTCCATGTCACTGCAAAGTGTCATAACGTCTATGGATATTATGACAATTTTCAATGTGTCATAATGCCAATGGACTTTATGACATTATTATTAACATTATGACACTTTTAAATGTGTCATAATGCCCACACTTTAAAAAATTAAAACATATTCAAATATACATATTTTTTACTATTCCCTTTTTACTTGTGCAATGGGTGACAAGTAATAAAATCAATTGACGGTATTGCATTTTTAAGAGTGAAATAAAGTCAACAAAAATTTAGAAATAGCGTCAACAATACTTAATGCTAAACCACAACTGGGACGAACAATGAATTTTTCGTTGCGAATATTCGTCGAAGGAAATAAAACACATTTAAAAATACACACAATCAGCACGTTGGACAAAAGGTGCCGTGCGTAACGAACTTGCGATAGGTTTATTGAATTTTTTGTTTTTAATTCAAAAATATTTACATATACATATGTCCATTTTTAGGGATGTGACTTTATTACGACATCAAAATTAAACAAAAACGTTTACTAGACATTGCAATTTCTGCGATGTTAGCAATTTTTACGAATTTTTGCGATTTACCTAATTTTGTGAGATTTTGTTATTCTTTGTAGTGTTAGTGATTTCTTCAATACATTTAGAAATTTTTCGCGAACTCGCGATTTTTTGCGTTCTTTCCGAGTTTATTTAAATTTTAACAGTTTTGGTGACTTCTAATCAACTTTAAGGATTGTTTCCCATTTCGCAACTTCTCGCGCATTTTTGCAATGTTTGCGTAAAACCGAATTCTGCATCTTAACACCCCGTCTTCACGAGACATAAGTTTGGAAATTTGTGTGTTAGCAATTGTCAAATTTCTGTCCTAACACAAGAAATTAGCGTGTGGACCGAATGTGTCGTGTTCTAGCATATGTTTGGAAATCAATGTTAAAACACAAGGCCAAGCAATTATGTTAGAACACAAGCTGTCAAATTTAATATGTATGTATGTATGTATTTATTTTTGTATAAATTATTTGTGTTTATGACAAAAAAAGAATAAATAAAGGAAATAAATAAATATTTCACATGTTTTTTTAATTATTTGCACATTATTAATGTTCATATTTATAAAATTTCATGAACAGAAAAATAATAAAGTGAAATAGATAAAAAAAAATTACAAAGTGCCGTGCAATTTTACTAATATAAAATTTGTGTACAAACCACAGATTATACAACGTTTACTCCCAACTTAACACCTCGTCTTCACGAGACATACGTTTGGAAATTTGTGTGTTAGCAATTGTCAAAATTCTGTCCTAACACAAGAAATTAACGTGTGGACCGAATGTGTTTGTGTCTTAACACATGTTTGGAAATCAATGTAAAAACACAAGCCCGAGGAAATATGTTAGAACACAAGCTGTCATATTTAATACGTATGTGTGTTTTTTTTTTATAATTTGTTTGATTTTATGGAAAAAAGAATAAATAAAGTTAATAAATAAATGTTTTAGATGTTTTTTTTTGCACATTATTTATGTTCATATTCATAAAATTTTTAAAAACAGAAAAATAATGAAGAGAAATCTATAAAAAAAAATTACAAAATGCCGTGCAAATTTACTACACGAATATATAAAGTTTGTGTCCAAACATCAGTACGTTTACGCCGCCCTTAAAATAAGTTTCAACACTTGCATTTTTGTGACGTCATTCTGCCGACGTTATTTCTTGTATTAAGAAATATCAAATGTCTCGTGAAGACGGGGTGTAACAGAAGTTGAACACAGGCGTCATTCTGCCGACCTTATTTCTTGTGTTAAGAAATAACAAAAGCCCCATGAAGACGTGGTGTAAGGCTGAACCCACACCGAATACGGAAAAACTTTATTTTGTGACGTATACGACTACAGAACATTAGTTCTTATGAGACCACACACACCAAATGTTTTTTGATGTGCGTCATAATCACACGAGTGTGTTTGACGTATAAGACAAAAACGTTTTGTCGTATTTGGTGTGTTTTCAGGCTAAGAGTTTTCGCGAATTTTAAACAATATTGGATTTTGCTATTATGCCGCTGTTAGCAAGTTTTTGCGAATTTTCGTAATTTTCGCGTTTTTTACCAAATTATTAACATTCCTTAAATTGTTATGGATTTTTAATAAAAGTTTGGCTTGTTTAAAATTTTGCAATTTTTCGCAAATTTCTGTTATTTTCGAGAAAGGTGTCATTTTTCCAGTGTTTTTTGGCTTTCTTTATTTATTTTTATTTAGGGACTTAAAATTTAAAAATGTAGCAAGCTTTTGCGAATTTTCATAATGTTTTGCGCTTTCTCCCGAGTTATTGACTTACCTTACAGTTTTAGCGAGTTTAATCAACTTTAGTTTATGGACTGTTTCCAATTTTGAGATTTAATGCGAATTTTCAACATTTTCGCAATATTATTCCAAATTTCTATCCTTTTTAGAGTTTAAGCGACTTTTAATCAATTCCAAGACTTGATATCGATTTTATCATTTATTTTTTATTTTTGCAAATAATCATAGTTTTTGCCGCAGTGAATATTTATAGCTTGGTATCCATGGGCTACAAAAATATCCATACCATGGCAGGGATTTGGAGTAAAACTTTTAGTTCGTCTAATTTTATTGTGTTTCCAAAGACGAATTTACGCGATATAATAAGAGGAGAAGACCTTTAAGACCGGTCGAAGGCCAGCTATGCAAAAAGCTTTACTCATCCTCATCGAAGCCGCTTTTCGATATATTGAGAGGAAAAAACGCTTATGCAGCTCCATGGTGGGGAATAAAATTATTTCCAATGATCTTATTATCTGTCACCATGCAATCGATGAAGATCAATTCATACTAAAGATTTTCAACATTGCATCATTCAATGGTTAAATTTCTAATATTTTTTTTTACTTTTCAATTATGTTATGGACATTATGACACCCTAAAAAGTGTGACGATAATAATAACGTTTTGAAATTAAATAAGGGCTCCATGAAAAATCGCCCAACACCAAATCGCCCAAAAATAACAATGAAAAATCGGCCAAAATTTTTACATACAAATTTTGGATGATTTTGATTTTTTTTTTTGGTGATTTTTCATTTTGAACTTTTGGGCGATTTTTCATATGAAAAATTTTTCCATGAAAAATCGCCCAAAAATATAAATAAAAAATCGCCCAAAAATATAAATGAAAAATCGGCCAAAAATGTTTTCATACAAATTTTAAGTTATTTTTCATATGAAAAATCGGCCAAAATTTTACACCCAAAAATTCTGGCAACCATCAAAATCGAATATAGAATTTAAAATATATATTGTAGAAAATAATTGAAAGTTTCTCCAATATGTTCCATCTCCACCATTATTTGGCTTCTATAGCAAGAAAAGTGATTTAGAAAATTGTCGTAAGAGAAGCCGATATTTGACATACCACGGAAAGTCGTCGAAAGCACATACCAAATTAAGCATACCGAAGGCTACTAATATTGAAAATTGGCGTAAGCGAAGCCGAGATTTAACATACCATAGAGTTGAAAATCTTCCGCCCGGCCGAACGCCGGCTATACGGAAAATCGTCGAAAGCGTTTATCAAGTTAAACATTCCAAGATTCACTAATATAAGAAATTGTCAAAAACGAAGCGGATAGTTTAACATACCATAGAGTTTAAAATCCTTCGTGCAGGTGGAATCAAGTCTGTGCTTCGCTTACGACAATTTTCAATATATTTACCTTCGGAATGCTTAATTTGGTACATATGTACGTGCTTTCGCCGACTTTTCGTGTAGCCGGCCTTCGGCCGGGCGGAAGGATTTTAAACTCTTTGGTGTCAAATCTCGGCTTCGCTTACGACAATTTTCAATATTAGTAGCCTTCGGAATTCTTAATTTGGTACGTGCTTTTGACGACTTTTCGTGGAGACGGCCTTCGGCCGAGTGGAAGAATTTTAAACTCTATGGTATATCAAGTCTGGGTTTCGCTTACGACAATTACACGGCAAGTCTACTGATATTGAAAATTGTCGTAAGCGAAGCCGAGATTTGACATACCATGGAGTTTAAAATCCTTCCGCCCTGCCAAAGGCCGGCAACACGCAAAGCCGTCGAAAGCAAATTAAGCATTCCGAAGGCTACTAATATTAAAAATTGTCGTAAGCGAAGCCAATTTTTGATTCCACCTGCACGAAAGAGTTTAAACTCTATGGTATGTCAAACCTCGCCTCCGTTTACGATAATTTTCCATATTAGTGAATCCTGGAATGTTTAACTTGAGATACGGAAGGATTTTAAACTCTATGGTATGTCGAATCTCGGCTTCGCTGACGACAATTTTCAATATTAGGAGCTTTCGGAATGCTTAATTTGGTACGTGCTTTCGATGACTTTCCGTGTAGCCGGCTTTCGGCCGGGCGGAAGGGCTTTACACTCCATAGTATATCAAATCTCGTCTTCGCTTACAAATTTTTAGATTACTTGCCTTTGGAATACTTAATTTGAAACGCGCTTTTGGCGGACGGAAGGGCTTTAGACTATATGTGATATGTAAAATTTTGAGCTGCGCTTTCCTTGACGTCTTAAATTTCCGGCCTTCGATAAATGATCATTACTGTATTATATGTTTATAAATTTTTGTTGTATCTATGATAATTATCTAAATTACCCTTGGAGAGCCATACTATAATTTTTGGCCGATGGAAAATATTGCCTTTTATTCATACTTTTATTTCAATTCACTAAGAAACGAAGACTATTTATGCTTTTCTGTAAGTTTTCTTTTTTTTTTCAATATAAAAATTTAATTACTATGATTTTTAATATTTTTTAATGTTTTTTTTTTTAATTTTGGGCGATATTTTATTTATTTTTGGCGATTTTTCATTTTTTTTTGGGTTAGTTTTCATTTTTAAATTTTGGGCGATTTTTCATTTTTTTTTGCGATTTTTCATTTTGAAATTTTGGGCGATATTTCATTTCTATTTTTGGGCGATTTTTCATGGAGCCGAAATAAGTATGCAATTTGAAAAATTGGTTCGACGAATATTTATAATGAAACTAATAAGCCGTTTCCCCATATATAATACATCCTCTGTAGGATATCCAAGAAAGATTCTATTTAAAACCATGGTAATTTTTTACATCCAACCGAATATTAGTGCTAAAACTTAAAAAAACACTAAAAGTGTGTGTGGCAACATTTCTAATAAAAGCAAAAATATTTTTGACCGATATCAACAAAGAGAAAATACTATGAATTTGTTAGTATTCAGAACACCGCTTCTTATAGGTTCACTATTTAAAATTTTTTATATTGAACTTGCTATCTGGCTCACTTCTTTGTTTTGGAGTCAGGTAGAACCACGTATGTATGCATGTGTTGTTTAAATGGCTCGTCAGAAAGTAAAGTACTTCGTTGGTGCTGAAAGCTCTTTCTTCTTATATAAAAAAAATCAAAATTGATTCATTTTATTTCAAAGGCGTTATGTACTAGTGTTGTTACGAATATTCGTATTCGAATTCCCGAATATTCGCCTCTTTCGAAAAAATAATACATAAAAAATACTGAAAATTAAGCAAATATATTAATTTTTATAAATTTTTACTTAAAAACCCTTTGTCTCTAACGCAAATTAATAATAATCTTGCTTTAGTATAGAAAAAAGAAACAAGATATGTATATTTCACAACGACGTGGTATTTAAAAAGTAAAGTCCTGTTAAATTAATCAATTAATCATGTTATACCACGTTCAGACTTACAGTGTTAATCATCTCAATCGCGATTAAGTGCTAATCACGACAAAAACGAGAGGTTTTCCATACACATAATCACTTCAAATTGATATGATTAAAATTTAATATTTTCGTCAAACACATAAAACTGCCTGAACATACCTTATACAGACTATAATGTGGCAACGGCAAAATAAAAAATATTGATATTGTGAATAATAAACAATAAAAGTTAAAAATATTTTAATTAAAACATTAACAAAATGAAAAATATAATATTCTTTTCCATTTTTAATAATAGTAAGAATTATAAATTTGCCTATTTTGTTGTTATTTGCAAGAAGTGATCTGTGAAAATGTCAATTTAATCATCTCAAGTGTACTGTGAACGGGGTTGATTAAATTTTTAAGCTTTTTGCTTCAGCGCGATTAAAAACTCAGGTCTGAACATAGTATTAAAGTAATAACCAAAGCTCAGTAGAGGATTGTTGAACTTCAAAAATAGAAGTTTTGAAGTCTTTTCTCTTTCAAGCTTATTGCGACGCGGTGTGTAAATAAGCCCCGCACCGCTAAACATTCGGTCGCTCGGAACATTCGCTGGTGGTGTCACTAAATATTGCCTGGCTATAGCTAAAAGAAGCTCATATTTTTGCTTATTTACTTTCCACCATAATTTAAAAAATACGGCATTTAGATGCTAAGTTGTAATTTCAAATTCAGTCATCGGAATGTCATAATAATGTTAAATACCTATAGTATTGTGACAGTTTTTCTCAATTTATTGTTATAGACGCAAAGGGTAGATTTTTTTCAATTAAATTTTAAATATCAAGTGACACTTAACTATTTAGACTGAATATTCGTATTCGGATTCGGCAAATATTGGCTCAGATATTCGTATTCGCGAATATTAAAAATTGATATTCGTAACATCACTATTATGTATCCTAGGAATTCATTAAATACTAGAATTTGGTTTAATTATTCCCTTTTTTAAAATGTTGCCCCTTTTTTCGAAGAATCCCCTTTTTGGTGCCACTTTTTTCTTCGTAGTCGTGTCAACCATTTCATACAAAAATCGTTATGATTTCGTGAAGATATCTGTTCCGAAATTAGAATGTTTTGCCAACCAGTCGTTACAAATTCTTTACGAACATTTGGTTTGGTGAGATATTAGTTAAGCTGGTTAATAAAATCAAAAGTTCGCAAAAAGTATTCGCCAAACCGGTGGTGGTCCGTATCAGGAAACGGAACTTTCACATATAGAGCAAACTGTAGACGATATAGTAAATATTAATGTCGCAGCTAATTCAAGTGGTACAGTTTTAGGTCTAGAAGTACTGCCAACTTCGGATGAAGTTCTCGCTAATGATTCTAACGACGCTTTCAAGGATGCTGAAGGACCACAAATGCCCGTCAATAAACAAAAAGTTTTGGGAAAACGTCGTTATGAGACCAGAAATAAAAAGCGAAATGTAAAAAAATTGGCAAATGAAAACACAGAAGCTTTAAAAAAGCTTACACATACTATTGAAAATTTAACATCTGTAGCAAACAGTTTAATGAATAGTATTGAAAAGATTGTTAATTAGTTTATATTTAATTCGAATTAAAAATAACTATGTAAGTATGTACTTTAATTGAAAATTAATAAATATACATTTTTATTATACATACATACATATGTATACATTTGTACAAGATCTCATTTCCTTTGGAATATATTAAAATACTACATGATACTGGACAAAAAATATGAGATCTATGGTGTATTTTTATTTTTTTATGAATTTCTAAACAGAAAAGTTTTTTAATTTTGATGAAACTTTTAATTGTTATGCACTACCTTTTACGATATCTGTGAAACTAATGGGCATACCTATATTTAGAAACAATTCTCCCTCGGCTTAAACGTAATTTTTTTGTCGAATTTTGGTTTTCTTTTTTACTGAATAGGGTAAACCCTTCTTCAGTTGTGCAAGTCACAGAATATTGACCAGAATCCTCACTTCTGAGTTAAGCGAATTCGTCGTATCAGCTGATGAATAAATTTCAGAAGGGAGAAAAAAGATATGCTTTTTACATGTACAAAAAGCAATGGCTATACATAGCATTTGTGAACATATGGTTGAAAAATTATAAAATAAAATTTTGCACAAGTGAATTATTTTACAAGTATTTTTAATAAAATTTAAATAATTGTGCAATATGTTTGTAATTTGAGAGTTTTTAATTGTTCAAGTAAAGGCCAGTGGTGTTCCTCTACTAGTGATTGTAAAATGCCATCTAAATAATGTGAAAAAGTAAAAATATTTGAAAAAACAATTCCATGAGTTTTCATCGCCACAAAATAAATTTAATTTAAAGAGGAATTAGAAGAACTTAAAAATAAAATATTTAGCGGAGAATTTGAGAATCCTTCACAAGAATATGAAAGGGCTAAAAAAGAACATGACAAGCTATACCGACCGCAAATAATTATTGATGTTAATTTGGAGAATATACAGCGAAAGGAAAGGGAACAAGAACGCTGCAGGGATAAACTGAATTCAATATTGGCGTTGGAAAAACGTGCAAATGCAAAGGAAATCTATCATAGAAATGAGGAAATTACAGAGGTTGTTAGTGTCAACGTTAATAGTGCACCCGCAAGACCACTTTCTAAAGCCGGCTCAGTTGATTCGTCGTCTAATGATGAAGCTGCCTCAAGGCATGAGACCATGTCTAATGCAAGCAGTAGATATAGTCGTCAAGATTCCGAGTCTCGTGATTTCACAAGTGCTCCCGATATAGAATCCATGTCACCTGCAACACCGCCTATGATGCCTACAGTTGGCATAAGTCTGAATCTGGGCGCCAATGCAAAGAAAAAGAAAATCGAGACAACCGCTGGGGTGTTTAGTAATGATGATGACAACGATGACCTTTCAAATCAAAAAAAACGCAAATTAGTACCTTTAGGTAAGTGGCGGATAGTTTTTAAAAATAATTTTGTATTTTATCTCTTCATATTTTGCAGACTATGAAGACAATCAAGCGAAACAAAGTTCACATTCGTCTAGTGGGCACACAAATGACCGACACGATGGAGGTGGTGGTAGCGGCAGTAATAGCTTATGTACCGGTTCTAAGTCATCAGTAGCTGGTGGCGGCGCTGGAAAGGGGGGAAATGCAACAACAAACAAAAAATATGGTAAGAATGATACTACTGCTGCAGCTGCTGGTAATACAGATGCAGCAAATAGCAAAAAGGATGATAGTAGTGTTACAAAGGAACACGATGAAAAACGACGCCACATAAAAAGCATTATTGACAGGATACCCACCCAAAAGGAGGATCTCTTCAGCTACAAACTGGATCGGAATGAAATTGACACCAATCTTATGGAACGGAAAATTCGCCCTTGGATAAATAAGAAAATCCTTGAATATATTGGAGAACCCGAGCCAACATTGGTGGATTTTATATGTTCTAAAGTCTTAGCTGGCAGTTCGCCTCAAAGTATTCTAGACGATGTTCAAATGGTAAGAGTTGAAATGAAACTTCTTTACTTTGGTAAAAACTAAATCAAGAAATTACTATAAACGTTTACTTTTCTAAGGTACTTGATGAAGAGGCTGAAGTTTTTGTTGTGAAAATGTGGAGACTACTCATCTACTCAGCTAAGTGGATGCTAAAAAGATTGGTTTAGGTAAATAATTTTTAAAATTTTATGCAATCCCATTTATTTTGTGTGTTTAACAAAATTACATATTTGCAAATAATAATTTATAGTAACATATAATGAAACAAAAGAAAAACATACATATTATTACAATATAACGTACAGTAAAATAGTCACTTGATCCATCTGTCAGTCTATCAGAACCAACAACCGATCGACCGACCGATAGATGTTAAATTTTTACAATAACTTGAAATAAAAATACTTTTATTTATGCAACCAAATCCTAAAGTTGTTTTCCTTTCAAACATTCATCCTTGTTTTTTAGTTTAAAAAAATGATCTTTTTTGGAAAAAATAAAAGAGCTTTTTATTTATTGTACTAAGGTTATATATGTATCTATAAAATAAAAGTTGAATGTCTTTTATAAAATATTCTGTAGCCCGTAAAACTTCTTTTAATTTAATGAAAATTTAATAATTTAATAAAAATAAAAATAAAAAAAATTGGAATTTGTATATCATTAAAATTGTATATTTAGTAGTAAAGCCAAAACTTTATCTCTTTTGGAAAATATTCTGTAGCCCTGAAAAGGGCTTTTTATATGATTTTTTTCGACCTTATCTGGTCTAGCCTGAAAAGGGCTTTTTATATAATTTTTTTCGACCTTATCACTTTATCTCTTTTGGAAAATATTCTGTAGCCCTGAAAAGGGCTTTTTATATAATTTTTTTCGACCTTATCACTTTATCTCTTTTGGAAAATATTCTGTAGCCCTGAAAAGGGCTTTTTATATAATTTTTTTCGACCTTATCACTTTATCTCTTTTGGAAAATATTCTGTAGCCCTGAAAAGGGCTTTTTATATGATTTTTTTTCGACCTTATCTGGTCTAGATCCATCATGTTCTGTTAAAAACAGCATCACCTCTTGTAGGATGTGACTCCTCGCTACGCATGATGGTCTTGAGTAAGGAGAAGCTTTAAATGCATATGCATTATATGTTGGTACGTACAAATTACTTAAGAATTTGTAAACAACACAAAAAAACATATCACTTGGAATCCACTTGGTGGCACTTGAGCACTTAATTATTCCTCTGCTTATTAGCATGTGTCATTGTACATTGATGAGGAGCACCGGTGTCCATTCCAATGTACAAGATTCTACACTTAAAGTAAATGCACTTCATTTATATACATTACATTACATTACATTACAAGCATAAGCTTTTTTTATGAAAAATTTTCGAAAATATAAAACAAAGTGAACATATTTGGATTCCAATTGATCTGACTACTTCATTTTACCGCGACATGTTGAACAACGTATGTATGTACATATTTGTACATTGGACAAGAACATCATTGTTATGTCCAACGTACAAAAGTTTACACATACTGTACTAACACAATCATGCACATTACGTACGAAGTAATCACACAAAGATCAATTGGAATGTTGTTCCCGCGACATATGACCTACGTTTGTGTTTGTACATTGGACAAGAACATAATTTTCCCATCCAATGTACAAAATGTTAAAAATCACTACACACAATGTATTTACACAAATTACTAACCTTGGTTCTTTCGGGAACAAATGTAGTTTCTCCCCTTCAGGACATCCCAAAATGCATCTGTTGCTCCTGGAAAAAGAAGAATATATTAGTAAAAATCCTATAAATAACTAAAAATTAAAAATACTTACATTTTCACTTTACCTGTTTGTCTGCTGCTCCAAGAAAATTGCTTATTTTTAACGTTAGCAATTTTCTTTTTGTTATTTTCTCATTGTTGGCAATTAGTGGACAAAATGAACTATCAATTTTTGTCCACAAATTACCAACTTTGGACAGGATTTTGGCGCAATAACACTTTTTCTCCACTTTGCGCCAAATCCTGCCAAGAAATTTTATTTTTTGTAAATACTAAATTTTATAAACGTCAAAACCGTATACTTGGTGCGATAGAGAGAAATATAGAAAAATTCTCCAATGTTGCCATCTCTATCGCAACATTTATACGGGCGAATTCTCTTCAATTCGCCCGTGTCGCGTCTAGTTATTAGTCTATGGTGCAAGTGCCTTAAATTTTTACACAATGGTATATAACAAGGCGATTTCAGTACCAGGTAGCCCTATCATCACAGATGATCATCAGCTGATTACACCTAATCAGTCAAACTCTATATAAGAAAAGAGAAAAAATTTAACCCGAACTGTCAAAGCACAAATAAAAATAGTCCTACACGTACTTTGTATCTGTGTTGTTTTGATGATAAGGCCACTTGATATTAATTCGCTTTGCACACAAATACGTCTCCATTCCATATAAACATTCATCCATGGTAGAATAATATAACAGGTAGCCGCATAACTAACACAAATGTACATATTGGGATAGAAAATGTCAAACATTAACACAGCGTCTTCACGAGACATTAACTTTGAGATAACATGAGAAAAAACGTCGGCATAATACTAAAAACAAAATGTCGAATTTTCTCGTAATCTCACACTAGGGGAAGACGTAATTTAACTTTTCCGATAAGATTTCATTTTATGCAAATGCTCATCGAGTCAACATGTACTACTTTTGCATAATTAGCTATTTTATTTTTAATTTTTCACACAAATTTAAATTTATGAATCAATTAAACACATTTATTCATTTATTTAACACGAAAATTTTATCAAAAACATCGCTTTTCATTTATTTTAATAAACACTCACACATGTACACTATTTTATTTTCATGTACATATGTTTTTGACAGTTCATCTCATAAGATTGTTGTTATAAGAATTCTTATAACAACGCTCTCATAAAAATTCCTACAACATTGAGATACCACTAATTTGAAGTCTACACGAGACATAATTCTCTCTGCGATTGAATTTGACAATCTCATCTTACATATTATGTTACGTGTAGACCTCAAGTAATAGAGAGGGTATGTGTATGTTTGTATATCAGAAGTAGCAAACATACGTGTGGTATTGTGTGTGCAACGTAGTTATTCCACATATACACAACATTTGACAGTTCGTACCATGAAAAAAGCAAATAAAGAAATAATCAGCTGGCGTTCCAGGGCTACCTTGTATATTATTCTACCAAGCATTCATCTATGACTTCACATACTTTTGTTTGCGACACTGAGGACATAAACTCGTTGCCTATACCTTTTTGGTAACCTCCAGTGGCAAAAAAACGCAATGCTGTGGCTAACTTTAATTCATTAGGTATGGCGGTACCGCGTAAGGTGCATTTCAGATAAGGGGAGATCTCTTGTAGAATGTAAGAAAAAGTTTCCTTACTCATTCTAAAATTATGTTTAAACCTGCAATGTATCTAGCACTTAATAATGTCTTATTTCGAAATATGTATGTATATACTTTACTTACTCAATACTTGGCATTTCCATAATATTATTGTTGAACCTAAGTCTTCTTTTTACCTTGCAAAGGAGTTTCTTCTTCAGATGATGATGATAAACCATGGTACACTAAGCTAAACATTTCTATGTACGTACATATAGATTGTACATATGTATATGGATTTATGGAAAAATTTTAATTTCTTATATAGGAATGATATGTACATACATATATTAATTATATAACTTTATCTATTAAAATTGCAAAATAAAAATAATTAATTTTATTTTTCAATTGATAATTTTAACAGCTGACAGGGTTGCAAAGGCAAAATAATCTTGATATTTAATGAAAAATATTGATATTAATTCATAGTTCTATGTGAGTAGGTAACAATGGAATAATTATATATTGGCAATTTAAGTGATAAACGTAGCAATCCAACGCAATGCGTGGTGCTTTACAACAAGGCGAATTCAGTACCAGGTAGCCCTATCATCACAGATGATCATCAGCTGATTACACCCAATCAGTCAAACTCTATATAAGAAAAGAGAAAAACTTTAACCCGAACTGTCAAAGCACAAATAAAAATAGTCCTACACCTACTTTGTATGTGTGTTGTTTTGATGATAAGGCCACTTGATATTAATTCGCTTTGCTTTACAAAATTTACTTATTTTTATTCTTCGTTCACCTTAGTATGTGACGTGAGAGTGAAGTGTTTATCACTGGGGATATAGAAAATTAGGCCCTTCATTTTTCAGTGAGCGAAACCGGGAGGCGAATAGATGTGGTATATATTGCTATTTCAACACTCTCCCACATATTAAGAAATTGCTGCAACAAAAATTGCACGTGTGGACTGGGATTTAACACATTCTTATCGTAAATCAACGTTCAGACGATGCAAGTCTTATTGATCAGCTTCTTATTCAGCTGGGAGAGCGACAGAGAAAGTTATATTCATATCTAGGTTTTTCTCACAGCTGAATAAGAAGCTGATCAATAAGACTTGCATCGTCTGAACGTTGACTAAACAGATTGAATTAAAGAAAGCAGAGCTGCCAGTTAAGGGGTTCTGGCCCAAAATTAGGGGAATTGTCATCACAAAAAAGGATGAACATTTTAACTTGGGGTTCGGGGTTTTCATTGGGGTTATTTAAAAAATACATTACAGTTTTTTGGGGAAATTCCTTAAAAGTTCCTTTCCTTTGATCTCTAATTAAAACTACTTCTTCTAAAATATTTTTAACATACATACATACGAGTATATTGAGAAATTTGGAACGCAGATAATGTACTAGTCCCTATTAACACAAAGTTCAGTCATATCAATTTTATTTAAAAGTTTACTCTCAGTTTGCCTGAACTTAAGGTTTATCTGAAAGTTTAACATTATCGTTAACAATTTTTACCAAATCATTAGTAATTTATTAAAAAGCTTTAAAATTTTCAGCCGTATGTAAACTTTCGTAACACTTTGTATGTGATAACAATTATCTCCTGATACATAATGGTGTCTATTCGGGAATACGCGTCGACTAAGTGAAAAATACATGGCAAACAAAAACAATACTGCATAAATTTCAAAAATTTGTTTTTGTTTATCATACAAAATTTACCGTTTTTAAAAGAGGGAGATACGCGTTAAAACTCTCACGTTTGTTTGATTTTAGAAATGTATAGAAAACAAAAACAATTTGTGAAATTTTGTTTTTGTTATCTTGTAATTTTTCACTACTTCGACGCGTTTTCCCGAATAGACACCAATATATGAGTCCGTGAATAATATCGACTAAATTTACACGTTGAAATATTTCATGAAACATTTTTATTTGCTTCTTGCAACTGTGGAGATGCAAATGGGGCAAAGAAACTTGACATTCATTTCATAGCACTTTTTCTACCAAATTTATTCTCTGACCATAAAAAAGTTCATGCAGTAAATTTCATGAAATATTTCATCGTGTAAGCTTAGAATTTAAAAAAAATACGTTTTTTCATGAGGATTTTCTTGAGGGGAAATATTTTTTCAAATTTGGGGAGCGCTATTAAAAGGACCTGACAGCCCTGAAAGTAAGATCCAAGCAATCTCAACAAAATTTCTAAATAAGCTGAAACACAACAAAAGATGTTTGATCTTTTAAATTATTATAAACAGAATGGCCGACTTCATAATCGCCACAATGCATTGCAGTGATGCGACTTTACATTGTTTACAACAACAAAACACATACGACTTTGCATCACTGCAATGCATTGTGGCGTTTATGAAATCGACCAATTATATTAATCGAATATGACATTTGGTGTGTCCGCTGCGAAACCAACAAGATTTTTAAATGGGATTGCCTTTTCCATAATAGTTTGCGTTAATAGCGTGCATATTTCCATTGCGGTTTGTTGGATCAAACCTTGCTTTTATAGTCGCAGATCTTCCAATACGCAGTGAAACACGGTGTCGTATAATTCAATATAAAGTTTATTTAAATATATATATATGACATGAGTGACTAAAAATTAAGATGTGATTTAAAGCACGTTTCTATCTCAAGTGAAGAAAAATTAGGTACATACAAAAATCTTTAGGCGCAAAATATTTGACATTAGTAAAAACATAGAATTACAGTGTTGTTTACATTTGGATTGAAATGCGGGGTTTCCACAATATTCAACAATCTCCCCCTCAAGCCAAATGTACCACAAATTTAAAAATCAATTTTCAAAAGTTTACATCCGTTTATATGTTTCTGTTTGCTTAAAACCTTTGTTAGAATATCAGCTGCGTTATCATCAGACGGAATATATTCTATATCAATCAGCTTCTCTTCATATTTCTCTCGGATGTAGTGATACCGTATGTCGATATGCTTGCTTTTTCGCTGAACCGTTGCATTCTTTACCATAAACGATGCAGCTTGATTATCACATAATATAAAAGTAGGGTTGAAAGTATACTGCTTAAAACCTATCTCGTCTATCAAACTACGAACAGAAACGACTTCTTTGGTCCCCTGGCATAGAGCTATATATTCAGCTTCCATGGTGCTAAGGGCCACAACCGGTTGTTTACGTGACTCCCACGCTATAGGACCACCAGCCAAGAGAACCACATGACCAGAATATGACTTTCTGTCATACGTATCGCTACCCCAGTCTGAATCTGTAAAACATAAAAACTTGTCTACATTAGCTGAGAATTTAATTTTACCAACAGGATTCTTCTTCAGGTATCTCAACACATATTTCGCAGCTTGAAAATGTTCCCTGTGTGGATGAGAGTTGAATTGGGACAACTTAGAAACCACGTGAATTAAATCAGGCCTGCTGATCACGGCTAAATACATGAGACCACCAATCAAACTTTGATAATTTTTTGTGTCCAAATTCTCGCAATTTTCTTCACATTTTTTCAGAATAGTTCCACTAGCCCAAGGTGTTGCTGCTGGCTTGCATTCTCTCATATCCCATTTTTCCAATAGTGTTTCAGTATATTTCTTTTGATGAATGGATATATCTCCACGTAGACCATCACGATTAATTTCCATTCCCAGGTAAAATGAAATAGGACCACGGTCGATAGCTTCTACCGAATTATTTAATTTGGAAATTATTTCTTTCATTTGCAATTCGCTTGAACATGCTACTAACATGTCGTCGACATATAAAGCAATTATGCAAATATTGTTTTCACACTCTTTTATATACACACAAGTATCTGACTTGCATCTTGCAAAACCCATTTCTAGTAAAATATCATTTATTCGCTTATTCCATTCACGTCCGGCTTGTTTTAGTCCATATAGAGCCTTTTTCAACTTACAAACTTTCTTGGGATACTCATTAACTTCAAACATAGGTGGTTGATTCATATACACCTCTTCTTCCAAATTACCATTTAAGTACGCTGCCACTATGTCGATGTGATTTACAAGCAATTTGTGCCTTGCTGCCAATGCTAACAATAACCTTATAGTAGAATGTCGTACTACAGGAGCAAAAGTTTCTTGAAAATCAATGTTATGCTTTTGTGAGCAGCCATGAGCCACTAGCCTCGACTTGTACTTCTCAATTGTACCATCAGGATTATGTTTTAAAGTGAAGACCCATTTGCACCCAATAATGTTTTTTCCAATTGGTTTGTCGACCAGCTCCCAAGTTTTATTTTAATCAACGATTCGTATTCAATCTTCATAGCTTCCAGCCATTTATCAGAGTTTTTACCATTTAGAGCCTCTGCCACAGTATGAGGGTTCTCAATAACTGAATTCAGGATTTGGGGACCAGATTCAGTACAATAAATTTTTCTTGGTCTGCCCTTACCTCCAGCTCTTAACAATTTTGGTCTGCCTCGCTTTCTTTTTTTTTCTACAATAGGGCTGTCTTCTCTATCTGTTTCACCACTACTCAGCTCAGATTCTTCATCTTCCAGCATTTCATTACTTTGTTGTTCACTTTCTTCTTCATCGGCTTGTGCCTCGATTTCATTACCATTATCTTGCTCGTCATCAATATCATCAACCTGTTGCACATTATTAAATCTGCTTGGATTTTCTAAACCTAATTCACAATTCAGGTCGCCATTTACATCTTTTTGTACATTTGAAACGCTTTCGAAAGACTGTTCAAAAAACAAAACATCACGAGCAATGCATATTTGTCTTGTCTCTGTATTATATAAACGATATGCCTTTGTGTAAAGTTGATAACCGACGAATTTCATTTTAGTGCCTTTTGGTAAAAATTTGCCTCCTTTGGGCCTTGGACCTTTATTTAACATTACTGCGTCGCAACCGAAAATTTTAAAATGAGACACTGATGGCCTTTTTCCACACCATCTTTCATATGGGGTAACGTCACCAATTACTTTTGTTGTAGCACGATTTCTTAAATAAGTAGCCGTATTTATGGCTTCTCCCCATAAACTTTGTGGCAATCCCGACGAATTTAACAAACACCTACCCATTTCCACAAGAGTTCTGTTCGCACGCTCCGAGGCACCGTTTTGTTGTGGTGAGTAAGCAACCGTCGTTTGGTGGATAATACCTTTTTCATTAAAATATTGTTTAAACTTCGAATTAATAAATTCTTTACCATTGTCGCTACGAACAATTTTTATTTGGCGGCCTGTCTGCTTCTCCGCGAGCCCAGCAAAATGTGTGAATGCATTAAAAGCATCACTTTTCTGTTTAAGAAAATATGTAGATATATAACGCGAATAGTCATCGATGAACGTTATGAAATACGATGAGCCTCCCACAGATCTTACACCAATCGGTCCGCATAAATCTGTATGCACCAGCTCTAGTACGTCACTCGTTTGTACACTTGAATAGTTTTTATATGACTTAGCACATATTTTGTTTTCTGCACAGATTAAACACTCCATTGACTTGGGTATTTTGATATCAATACCTTTAACCATATTTTTGGTAACTAATTTATTTAAGTCATTAATATTTATATGACCAAACCTTTGGTGCCACTTTTTTACAACTTCTTCATCAATTATACCATTTACAATTTCAAAATCTTTTACTTTTTGCAAATTTACAATAAATAAATCATCTACTAACTCAGCTGTTAAAATAATTTTGTTTTGTTTACTTTTCATTGTTGCTTTATTTTCGGCAAATTGAACAATGTGACCAGCTTTAAGAATTTTATTTATAGACAAGAAATTTGAATGTAGTTGAGGGACATACCATACATCTTTTAACGTTAGTGTACAAAAATTGGTTTTGAGTCTTATATCTCCAATTCCTTCTGCATAAATTATTTCGCCTGAAGCTAAAAAAATTTTTTGTTTTGCTTCTGTTAACTCTTCAAAATACTCTTTACTGTTAACCATATGTGATGATGCACCACTGTCTAAGATCCACAACTCTCTTAATTTCAATTGGTTTTCTTTCAAAGAGCAAGCAAAGTCATTTTCTCTTTTATCATTACTATCTTTACATTGAGATCTTATGTGGCCTTTTTTACCACATTTAAAGCATTTCATGTTGCTGTATACGTTACCATCTCTGTTTTTCTTTTCATTTTGATGACTTGATTTTTGCTGTTGCTTAACATCTTTGCACTTGTAGTTGTTGTTGCTGTTAACATTTCTTTTATTTCTTTTATAATCTTTTCGTGAATTTGCAGCGAATACAGTTTCATTTGTTTCAACAACTTTATTACTTTGACGCATTTCTTCTTCTAAAATTTTGGCAAATAATTTATTATATTTGGGCAACGCATCACGACTTTCTATAGCCACTACGAAACTTTCCATTTCTTCGGGAAGACTACACAATAATAAAATGGACAACATATCTTCATTTAGTGTTATCCCAATCTCTTTTAAGCCGTCAATTATCGAACCAAACTCATTTAATTGTGGAGCAAATTTTTCATTAGAGTTAAATTTAAAACGAACTAACCTCTTAAACAGGTTCACCTTTCTGGATGCTGTGTCAGCTTTATACATTGAGCTTAAGACATTCCAAGCATCTTTTGCAGTCAAACAGTTTTTTATGTAAATCAATTGACATGGTTGTACGCTTAAAGTGATCGTTGCTAGAGCCTTGGCATCTGTCGCCTTCCATGACGCAGGATTCTCCTTTGGACAAGCTTCGACAACAGTGTTCCATAAATCCATTGTAACGAGCAAACTTTTTAATTGTATGCACCATGTTGCATAATTATCTCCATTTAGCTTTTCTATGTTGGATACAGCAGACGACATTTTCCTTGTTTTTCAGCACCGGACAAAACAATAAAAACCGAAACGACACGAATAAACTAACCTCACTTTTTACCTTTAGTGAATTTTAAGTATGACCGTATTAAGATACTGCACTATTTTATTTCGAGCTGTTTGTCACCTGGGCCCATAACCTTTGTTGGATCAAACCTTGCTTTTATAGTCGCAGATCTTCCAATACGCAGTGAAACACGGTGTCGTATAATTCAATATAAAGTTTATTTAAATATATATATATATGACATGAGTGACTAAAAATTAAGATGTGATTTAAAGCACGTTTCTATCTCAAGTGAAGAAAAATTAGGTACATACAAAAATCTTTAGGCGCAAAATATTTGACATTAGTAAAAACATAGAATTACAGTGTTGTTTACATTTGGATTGAAATGCGGGGTTTCCACAATATTCAACACGGTTGAAGCTTGACATTCTTCCAAATAGAAAAATTCATGTTGTAATTTAGAATAGCTGTCATCAAAATAAACGACAAGAAATGCGATGTTTTTTACACTTTCAATTTTCCATATACATAAATGATGACAAAGAAAACGGCGCAACGTGTTTTTCCATATAAATTGACATTTGAGTTGAGTAAAGAAAAATAAAAGGAAAAGCAAAATGTTAATAAACGTAATGAGACATTTTTCGCTTCGGTCGCGGTTGTTATTATGGACTTTGTTTCTCTCTGACTGATTTTCGGTCGACGTCACAGTATTGTTCTGTTTCATCACTAAATCCCTACGTCTCCACCTAACTTGAAATGCTGTTGTAACTTGAAGTTATGAATGCGTTGTTAAAGCAATTGCACTAACAACTATGTATGTTATAACCTGAAAAAAGCATTAACTTGAGCGGTCTACACTTAACATTAACTTGAAGTTAATGTTAAGTTAAGTTAAGCAAATTAGGAAACACAAAACTCAAACAGGGCAATTTTTTATTATACAAAATTACAGTGTAAGAGATTATTAATAGCGGTTTTCACTCTTGATGATAAAGTACCCTTGTAGATCTTGTTAATGTAGTAGATGTAGTTAAAGTACTAGTATTTACCACACTTAACAACAAAAAGTACCGAACTTTAGTTTATTATTATTATTATTTATTTTTTATTTATTCACATAAATTTACATGACAACACAGTTTTGCGTTTAAATTCGCATAAAAAGAAACAAGTTGCGAAAATTTGTAATATTTCATATTTTTCCCTTGAGGAAAAACCATTATAGAACACCGAAAAATACATTTTTCCTAACATCGCTTCCAATTCTTTGATTGGTAATCGAAAAAGAGAACTTCTTGCAATGACAAGGATATGTAAAACTAATTACAAATGATCCAAATTTGCAATACTTCCGGATAGCGAATTTTTCATTTTCATGACTTCTTTGGAGTGTCCTTTTTTTTCTGGAAATAAGATTTAAAAAACAACGAATTGAGTTCCAATTCATAGTAAATTAATAAGAAATAAATTATGTTTTTTGAAACCATAGTAGCCATCACAAAATATTTTTAGTTTTGGCCTTCCTATTTCTTCTTGAGATTTTATGTTTTATGAATATGGCAACAATATTGGTTGACAAATGGGATAGGTTGGCGCCTAAAATCACCATTTTAAAAATGAGAAAAAGTAACACAATAGTCGAAATAAAAACCAAAACACAACTGATAAAAAAAACAGTTGTCTCACTTTGATCAAAGTTGTAATCCATCATAAGAATTTAGTTAACTACGACTCAACTATCGATTTAGTTGTGAATCATAATCGGGGCCTTATTCAAATATTTTTCATTTCTAATGAGCTAAGTCGACTTACAATTGCGTGCTGGCAATTTATTGCCATTGAAAAAACAGATAGCCACATGCGTTGTTACTTTGAACACATTCCCGAAATATTTGTTTGTTATTGTTCAGTTAATAAAAACGTATATACCATATTTACACTATGCAATTTTGTTGCATGCAACTCTCTTTTTTCAGTGAGAAAGAAAGAGAAGAAATACAAAATGTGTACATTTCTATTTCAACACTCTCACTTAAAATGAAAATTGCATGCAACAAAGTTGCATAGTGTAAATATGGTAATAGTGACTTGTGCGCATGCATTTTTCAGGTAAAAACACCTTGTGTGCTTGGATTAGTTCAATGTAAACAACTGATATCGACATAGGCTTTTTTTCTGCACACAATTTGTGTCCTTGGTCAATTGTTTTTTTAATTATTCTCTAGGATCTTACCATTAGGGAATTTTTGCCTGAAATGTTTACACAAACTTCTTACAACATATGTTTACACGACTGTGTAAAAAAAGTTTGACAAAAATCACACAGAGTCCGTGGTATTAAAAATAAAGTGTTTCGGCTCTCCTGAGAAATTGGTTTTATTATGTTATCAACGCACTTGAAATGCGGTAAAATGTATTTTTTTGCACACAAAATCATTATAGAACACCGAAAAAGAAATTTGTCCTAACATCGCTTCCAATTCGGTAATTGGTAATCGAAAAAGAGAACGTCTTGCAATGACAGCATATGTAAAACTAATAGAGTCCGACCGAAACCAGTTTTTTGATGCCGAACGCAAACCGAAACTAATATTCGGTAAAAGGAAGAATATTCGGCCGAATCCGATACTTTCCGAAACTTCTTAGCATTATCTGATTGATATTGACATATTAAAAACTTAATAGAACTGAAGTCATTTATTTTATTAACGGCTCTTTTCACAATGTGATTGAAAGTTAACGTGGTCTTTAACGGCAAATTCGGCATACAAAACTCTCCGTTATAGTATACGTTAACTTTTAACTGTACACTGTGAAAAAGGGCGTGAGAGTATTTCTACATACACACAGTGTCAGTCAAAATAATAGTAAAAATTGAATATATATCATTCCATCAAGGAAATATAAAGCTTAAACATTTACGAGCAATTGACTAATAAAAACTTGGTATGAAATTAGCTTAAATGATGAATAGAACTGGAATATTAGGTTCGGTACATGTACATTGATGACGTTACAAGAGCACCAATCAAAAAGTTGAATCGGAATAACTAAAAACATGTAAAGTGGAATATTTACCTATTTTTGACACTAAATTTATACAATTGCATTAATTTCTACTAAAGTGAAGTTTTTTTTTGTTTACGCTCACGTTTCATCAATGATATGCACAATAAATAATTTTTCTCGACGGTATTGAATTTATCGCGAAGATTGAAAATGAGTTTTTTCATATTTTGAAATTATTAAAAAAACAAATATTCAATTTCATTGCAAAATTGCAGAAGTAAATTCGATTGCGAAAAATCGATTTATTATAACATAAAATAGATTTTCGATTGGAATCGAAATCGGTTTACCATTCCCTAGTTGATGCTATTTATTTTGGCAGCAAACAGTTGGTTGAATACTTTAAGTTACTACGTAAATCTTTTAGTTGCGCTTTATAAAACTAAGCAAAATTTTCATTCAATTTGAAAAGATTTGGGGCGGGAAAAAACAGATTCATGCCGGTGACATATTATAAATTTGGAAAATACTATTTCGATTAACTTCCTTATTTATAGAGAATAAAGTTTCGGTTTCAGTATTGGGCCAAAAAGTTGGCCTAAACCGAATATCGCCCGAAACCACAATTTTGGCCGAATCCAAAACCGAAACCGAATACTCGATCGGACTCTAAAAACTAATTAAAAATTTGCAATACTTCCGCATCGCGAATTATACATTTTCATGACTTCTTTGGAGTGTCTTTTTTTGCTGGTAATAAAATTTTAATAACAACGAATTGAATTTGAATTCATGGTAAAATTAACAAAAAATAAATTATCTTTTTACAAAATAACAGCGTAAAATAAATTAGAATAACAAAATGAATTTAGTTAAGGGTAAAATCAACAAAAAATGAATAGTTTGTTAAAAAAAACTCTATCGGCGTATCGACTATAAAATATCGCCGATACCGATGTATCGGAAAATCTGAAGTATCGCCGATATATCGGTATCGGTTACGTCCCTATTAAAAAGTATCAGATAATATTCTTCAATATTTCCTCTCCGTATATGTGTACATATTTTTTTGTAAACAAACGCACACAAACACATATATTGAAGCTGAATATTGACCTGTGTGACATTCGCTTTAGACTTGGTTTTTTTACAACCGACTTAGGTTTCTGACGTTTTCTATTGGTTAGGGCTCGTAAAACCCCGTTTTATTTTTAATGTTTATTTTCATTGAACTCTTATACAACTTTCACATTGTTTTTCGGGATAGAAATTTGGTATTTTGCGTTCCCGTACTTTTGCGCTTTTTTAACTCTCTATGAGCAAAATACATTCTTGTTTCCTCTAATTTTACCGAGCTTTACCCAAAAAAGTAAAGAAACAGAGCTGATGTGTTAATAACAATCACTTTTTTGTATAATTTTAATTTTAAATAATACTAAAGTATGTATAAACTTTAATCCACGTACATACATAAGTATGTATGTATATGGAGATGAGACTTTCCGTTCGAGTTTACCATAACTTATCACTAAACACAATTTCTTTAAATATACAATTTTGCTTAGAAATAGTAACCATTGGTTTTTTCGATTGATTGGCATCCTGTACCTTTTGACGGATTTCAGCTGATTTTATATCATTGCGTATGTAAAAAAGACGTACAATATGATCTTCTGTCAATGACGGATAGTTGCCCAATAGAGTATGCAAATCTAGAAGTAGAACTTCCACATCACATACGAGTAAACTGGAAAGCATTGATATTAATTTCAAAGGGGAATCGCTCAACGAAAGATTTGGAGCTATTTGTTCAAAGAATCTCTCCAAACGTTTAGCTTCTGAGTTTATTTTAGTCTTTATAGCTTCACAATCTGTCGATGGGCGTGACAGCCGCTTTGAGAGAAGTGCTCGTATGTAACGTTTAGCTAATTGTTTTTGCGCCTCATTAATGACCATCTCAAAATTGGATGGAGTTAAATGATTATAATCCTAAAAAATTCAATTACTTTTTATATGTTATTTTATTTGAAAGTGAAAAATACCATGATACAATAAAAACAGGTAGAACTGTCCGGCTTGTTAAGATTCTTAAATGTTGTTAGGCTGTGAAAAAAGCATTGTTTATTTTAATTTACTTAATGTGATATACAATTTTTCTTTACAGCGAATAATTTTTTGTTACGTATACAAATGTTCATATACATACAATTTTGTTCGTAAGTCCCCTTTACAAGCTGGAAATTGAAAGACAGACAGACGAAATGTAATGGCGAGGGTTTGAAGAGGTGAGTGTGTAGTACATGGCTATATACATATGTACTGGACATTTTTTCGATTCTCTCTTAGTTTTCGTCATTTGTATACACATTCACACCAGGGATGGCAAATGAGATTTTAAAATTGTAACATTTGTTCTCAAAAAATGTACTTTTTTTGGCATAATTGTACCAAAACAGATGTTTGAAACCAGAAAAATTTTTTATGTACAGAAAATACGTCACTTTTATATATCTGTGACAAAATGAAAACTGTGCTTAAGTCGGATTTAGCTATTGCAATTTATAATCTAAAATAGCGCACAAACTATCTATCAGAAGGTAGAACCACATACATAGTTTCAATAAAAGTCCGAGAAATTTACCTTTACTCAATGCAAATAAATTTATAAAATTTTATTTTTTTCCAGGCTAATATGTATCATGTTCAGTAAGAGGTTGAAAGTAAAGAGACGCTTTATGAGCTAACCTTATTTGATCACTTTTCAGCCAAACTTTGTTTTCAATCCTTCACAAAATTAAAATTTAATTCAGATAAAAGTGGCATATGTACGAAAAGGATAACATATTTTATCACAATAAAAGCACTGCACATGCACTGCATATTTTTTTAGTTTTTCTAAAAAAATAGAAAAATTATTAATTGTACTAAATAAGTCATTGGTGTACCATTGTACTTTTAAAATCCGAATTGTACCAAAAATGGTACAATTGTACCAAAAATGGTACAATTGTACCAAAAATGGTACAATTGCACCAACTTTGGCATCCCTGATTCACACACATCCCATAAACTATGTGCTACGACTGATGCTCTGTCTGTCTATTAATTTCCAGCTAGTAAAAGCTTTTGGGAAGTTCAAAAGAAATTGAAAAAATGTCTGCCCATCAATTTCAGCCTTGTAAAAGGGGTATAACAGGCGGCTTGTAGTAAATTTTTTTGTTTAGCAGCCGCCGCGAAATTATCGTAGACTGGTTTCTCTGATAAAGCGAATTTGACATTTAGGAAATATAAACTCACAACTACAGCTGCGCTGACAGTTTCACCTTGTATTATTGTATCATGAAAAATACCTGAAAATAATCTTCTAATGTTTTGCAAATAGTGTCCACTGACATGGACGTTGTTAGCCATTTTTGGGTAAACAAATCGTTGAAATGACCATCTAGATCTAGGAATGCTTCTTCCAGTAAATAGCCAGCAGCTTGAGAACGTATACGTTGGAATGTACCTACAAGTTTCTCAAAGTATTCGTATTGTTCTGTGCGCGCATTTGGCCAATATTTTTGTTTCAGTTGATGTGCCAAATCTAACATTTGCTGACTGTTGTTCACAATAGCAATAATATGATGAGTAAAAAATTTAATTTGGTCTCGATTACGAAAATAATGTTCCTTTAATTCTACAACATGTTTTAAATATGTTTGACCGAACAAGTCCAACTGACGTATACTCATCACTAAAGCCTTAAAGGTTAAGCCATTGTGTATAGTGTCGGTTACTTCCAACAATTGATTAATCATACCAAAGATAGTAACAGATGCTGCGCTATAATAATATTGCTCATCTTGATCGGGCCTTTGTTCAGAAAACCAATCGACTTTATCTTGATCTGCAGTTTTGGTCATCCAATCTTGGAAGTTCCTTTGCATATTGCCCAAATATTCATCCTCTAGCGATGTTAAGTGTTCAGCAGTTAGCAAGGAACCAGCTACTTGTTGGATGTTAACGTTCAAGTCAGGATCTCTCATTAGTTCATGACCAGGATATGTATTAATAACCCAGCACAACAATGAAACGTACTCATTTCCTTCCAATCCTCCATGCGCTATATTTTCTATCTAAAATTATACAAATTGTGTTAGTTGATTGAGAAATCATTTATTAATAATAGGATTAGTTTGATTATAAAAACTTGGGTAACTAACTTAAATAATACTTGTTACTAGCAGCTGTACCGCTACTTTGTTAGCGGCAAATCAAATATAAGCCAAAAGTATTTGTTTATATTCCTTTATTACATATATTGCATTTTTAATATAACTTAGGGCTAATCCACCCACCCACATTGGCGTTTTAAAACGCACATTTCTGCTTTTTCTATTAAATTTGAAAGTTCTAAACGTTTAGCGACAAACATGCAACTTGATTACTATCTGAGTTGTACCAACGGTCGCAAAGTGTGTGGCTTACCTAACACTTACCTTCTATTTCACTTCTACATATGGGAAAATTAGACATATACAGAGTTATAAATTTTTCGTGAAATAAACGACACGGAGTGATTCGTTTTATTTCACCACGTATCATGCTTATTAAACTTATTACATATTTATCTTTAAGCTCCAAATTGTTCGTCCATATGAAAAATTATTTTTAAATTCCTTGCTGCTTTTAAATTTTCTTAATTTCATTTGGAATTTTCTCAATTTAAACCTAAAAGTTCTCAATTTCATAGGGAACTTTTTCAATTTCGAATTGAATTTCTCAACTTCATTTGGATGTTTCTCATTTTTTGTTGGGAAGTTCAAACGGAATGAAACGTTTAGTGCAAAGTGAAGATAGTGGATGTGGCTGCGATATGGCTGGAAAGCTGCCCAGCATTTAGCAGATTCATTCTGGGATCGGTGGCTTCGAGAGTATCTGCCCGTAATTACTCGCCGAACAAAATGGTTTCAAAATACTGAGCCTACCAAAATCGGAGATGTCGTGTATATTGTTGACCCGAATAATCCCAGAAATTTAATATGATTATTTCGAACGTATTTGCTTTGTGAATCTAAATTGATTATTAGGCTAAGGTTCGTAACGTTATATTCAGAAAGAATTGGGTATGATTAATATTCCAAGGAACAAGGGAAAAATTAACACCAACTTAATTTTTCAACGTACACAGCAGAACAGAGTAGCGCCACTTTCGGAAGCCGCTACACTTCCATCACATTCAACAGAGCCACCTGACAAGTGGTGATAGCAAATACACGTGAGCACTGACGATGGAAGTGTAGCGGCTTCCGAAAGTGGCGCTACTCTGTCCTGCTGTGTACGTTGAAAAATTAAGTTGATGTTAATTTTTCCCTTGTTCCTTGGAATATTAATCATACCCAATTCTTTCTGAATATAACGTTACGAACCTTAGCCTAATAATCAATTTAGATTCACAAAGCAAATACGTTCGAAATAATCATATTAATAAACAATTAGCTACTGGATTGAGCTTTTCACATGTTTACATGTTCATATATACTTAAGTATAAAATCAAACCAAAAAAGTTTGTCTTGAGTAGAACAAAAATCAGAAAAATGGGAATGAAGAAAAATAAACCGATGGCAACGCTGGGAAAGTGCACTTTAATATCAGCTTGAGAGTGATTTAATTCTCGTATTCAATTTTCACGAAAAAGTTGTATATACAAGAATTAAAATCACATTCAACAGAGCCACCTGACAAGTGGTGATAGCAAATACACATGAGCACTGACGATGGTAGTGTAGCGGCTTCCGAAAGTGGCGCTACTCTGTTCTGCTGTGTACGTTGAAAAATTAAGTTGATGTTAATTTTTCCCTTGTTCCTTGGAATATTAATCATACCCAATTCTTTCTGAATATAACGTTACGAACCTTAGCCTAATAATCAATTTAGATTCACAATCCCAGAAATCGTTGGCCGAAAGGTAAAGTTATAAAAGTTAACGTTTCTGCCGAAGGACAAGTTCGTAGCGCACATGTTAAGACTGCTACTGGTATTTACGAGAGACCAGCTACGAAGATTGCCGTGCTTTCGTTGGATAACAAGGTAAGTCCACAGAAGGACATACCGGGGGAGAGTGTTCGAAAACTCGGCAACATTGAACCATAAGTTGACTACTTTAACATATGGTTACCAGTTACTTAGCAGCAATAATAAAATAAGAAAGAATGACGTGGCCTATATTCTAAATTGCACCAAAGAAAAGTTAAGAAATCACGTGGAAAGGATATAACAAACCGAATTGAACTAGAACCTATACTGAAGTAAATATATGAACACAAAATGTTGAATTTTATAATATTAATAAAATAAAAATCTGTTTTCTAGGATTTTTAAAATTTCCTCCTTTTTTATAAATAAAGAAAATTAAAAAAAACTTCAGGGTTCTTTGAATTTACAATAACATAACGATTATTGTAAATTTAAATTTTTTTGCTCGAAAGTAGCGATTATTCCTTGATTTTTATTTTTTGCTTAAAAAGAATCACTATTTTAGGCTTTAATTATTACTTTGTTGATGTATTTATTAGTCATATACATTAAATGCGTCTTAGAGATAAGCATAACACTGAGACGCATTTGCCGGCTAGAAGCTTTTTTTAAAATCAACGGATATACTCTCTATGACACAAAGGACCCCCAAGGTGGAGCTTGTGGTGGCTATACTAATAAAATCGCAAAGACTATCTTCAAGCAACTAACATCTGCATTGAAGCTTTTCTTCAAAACCTGGGGATTTCATCAATTTACTCTATTCCCAGGTACTCTATTACAGAAAATCAATATAGTCGATTTTTTAATTCACTAGGCCCACGCTTTTTGGCCGCCGGTGATTACAACGCTAAGCACACGTTCTGGGGATCTCGCCTCATCACACCAAAGGGTCGCGTTTTGTTTGACGCGGACGATATTTGCCTTCTTGCTCACAGATACTCTGACATGCAGGACAAACTCCGTGCGATAGAGGAAATGTCTGCAAGAGTGGGTCTAAAAATTAACCTTAGAAAAACCGAAACATTGCGCATAAATGCATCAACCACCCAGCCATTTCTTCTACGGCACCAACGTGTAGAAGATGTAACTTCTCTTTGTTATTTGGGCTGCACTATTACAACAACAGGCGGCTCATCTCAGGATGTGAAATCCAGATCGGAAAAGGCGAGGCGGGCTTTTGCTATGCTAAATCCTCTATGGCGATCCACCCACCTATCCTACGTATATTCTGGCCTGAAAGAGTAAGTAACATCAACCTCTTGCATATCGCTCACCAAATGCCCATCCAGTTGGAGATACGTAAATGGTGCTGCATTGGCCATACGCTTAGAAAGCCACCCGACGACATTAGCAGAATGGCCAAGTTCAACGACGTGTTGGAAGACCTGCTCATACTTGGAGGAGACAGCTGGATGCCGAAATAAGAACTTCAGGGTGCAGCTGGAGCGAAATAAAGCATATCGCAAATCAAAGAAATGATTGGAAGCACATTGTTGTGGCCCTATGTTCCTTATAGGAATTGCAGGATATAATATATAAAAAGGGTGCGCCCAGCGAAATGATCCAAGTTGAAGTATCTTTAGATTTGTCTTCAGATCACTCACCAAGTATTGTCACTATATATTCACATAGAACTTTTTCACCCACTTGTGATTTAACGATGACAAACACACGTATAAATTGGTTGAAATACAAAAAGTATTTGAGTGCTCATTGCACAGAAAATATTCCTGCTGACATAGACGACTCTATTAGAATGTTTGAGGCAAACCTTAAGCAAGCTGCTCTAAATGCTACTACTACAAATCTTCAGGTGAGATATAATAAAATTTATTCAGCAGATGTAAAACGGCTTTTATCTAGGAAGAAAGTATTTACTCCAAATACGTCTGATAATATAGTTGAGCTGTCACCAGTCTTCGCTATACCAGATGTTACCTTGAGGTTCAATATTCGTGAGATTGAACACTGTATTACGGGCTTAAACTCGAAAAAAGATCCAGGCGCTGATAAAATAAGCAATAAAATGCTCTTAGAGCTACCCTATACTGCAAACGGATAATTTTTAACAGTGTTTTGCGCCTCAATGCTATCCCGTACAATGGAAGGTTTCGCTGATTACAATGATTACAGGCAAAGATCATACGAAGGTGGAATCCTATAGGCCTATTATCTAACATGTAAAAGCTATTTATGAGCAAGCTAACACTCATACTGAATCGTAATGAATGCATTCCAGACCACCAATTCGGTTTTATTAGACAACATAGCACGATTGAACGTGGTTAGAAAAACCTTCGAAGAAGAGAAATAGAGTTTTGCGCTCTTCGTCGATGTTTCTCAGGCATTTGATAAAGTATGGCAGGAAGGTTTAATACATAAACAAAAGCAAAACCTACCCGAAAACTCCCTTAAGCGAAAATTTGTTAAAGAAGGTAATTTTCTAAGCTCTCCGCAACCAATTGAAGCCGGAGTTTCTTAAGGCAACATTCTCGATCCTGTATTATATCTGATATATGGCTCTGTCTTGTCGGTAAGCAGTAACATACGCATATCAACATTCGTTGATGATACAGCTTTTCTAAGTGTTCACAAAAGCCATCAAGAAGCTTCCCGCAAACTACAAGAATATATAGCCCAGTTGGAACAATGGCTAAAACAATGGCGGGTAAAAATTAACGAACAAAAATGTCTACACATTACTTTTACATCGTGCAGAGAAACTTGCCCACCTATACATATAAATAGCCAAACTATACCTCAACACACTGAAGTAAAATATCTCGGTGTTCATCTTGATCGCGTCTAACATGGAAGTCCCACATAAATGCAAAGGTGACCCAAATGAAATTAAAAGTAGCTCAAATGAATTGTCTTATTGGAAGGAACTCTACTCTAAGCCTAGATTGTAAACTTATTCTGTACAACTCCATTCTAAAGCCAATATGGTCCTACGGTATCCAGTTATGGGGCACTGCCTCGGCATCAAATGTAGAAAAAAATTCAAAGGGGATGATTACAGCAGCCCCACCCATGGTATGTCAGAAACAAGCTAATTCATAAAAATTTAGATGTGCCGCTGGTTAAGAGTGTTTTCTAAATACGTGAGAAGATACACAAAAAATTAAGTCAAATCAATTAAATCAAAATCAATTAAGTGGAAATTACTGTATTACCTCTATTAACATAAAGCTCAGTTATGTTGATTTTAACTTTAAGTTTATTAACTTTCAGTTTGCCTAAACTTGAATTTTAACTGAAAGTTAACAATTTTCGTTAACAATAAAAAAATTGAGTTAACTTGTGTCATCAACTTTTTTGATTGCCTGAAATAAACTATTTTTGGGAAAATTTTTTGGAAAAATTTTAGCAATTTATATAAATAATATCATGGTTCAACAGCATCTGAGTACGACCGCTGCACAAGGAAGTGCTGAATTCGTCTAAGAAGATTTGAATTTGTTATTATTCTTGAAATTTTATGTTAAATATTTTCAGAAAAACAAAAAATAAAATTATTTTCAAATGTCAATAATTTCTTCAGTTAAGAATTTAAACTCAAAAAAGGTTTTAGTTAAATTTAATTAAAATTGAATAGGTAAATCTGCTTTGTGTTAATGAAATTTTATTTATCAAGATTTAAATTTTGAGTTTAGTGTTAACTGCAGGTTAATATTTTTATTGTTAACGGCCCTTAGAGAAAAAAACATAAAACAAGCATAACTGGGTCTATTAGGGTTCCGTACACCAAAAGTGTAAAGGACCTCTATTGTTTTCGCTACGCTGTCTGTCTGCCACAGGCTGTTTTCTCGGGAACCATAAGAGCTACGGACCTGAAATTTTCACAGAATATGTAAAACTTTTGCCGCTACAACAAGTATATGACAGTTAAAAATTAAAGGGTGTTCTAAAGCGAGCAACGAAACATGTTGAAATACTAATGTGATATACATACAGACACTTACTTATATATAGACACTTGAAATTTTCAAAGTACATATGTATAATAGACACTTATATATAGACACTTTAAATTTTCAAAGTTAGTGTTAATTGGTGTAGTCTGTAGAATATACTACGCCAATTAACACTGATATTTAAAATAATAAAAATTAAAGGGTGATTTATCAATTAATGTAGTTTTGACTATCTAATTTAGACAATTTGCTGTATCTTAGAAACCGTAAGAGGTAAAATCTTGAAATTTTAAAAAAAGCTAAAACTAAAAATTCCAATATTAAACAAATTTCAAAACGAAAAATCGCCAAAATGAAAAAAACGCTTAAAGAAAAAAAGCACCAAAATTAAAAAAAATCGCTAACACGCAAAACATCAAAGCTAAAAAGATCGCCAAAAAATCGCAAACAACGCAAAAAGTCGTCAAAACGAAAAATAGCACTAAAACTAAAAAAACGTTAAAACTAAAAATATCATCAAAAACGAAAAAAATCGACAATAATTTAAAAAAATCACCAAAACGAAAATAAAAGCACCAAAAGTAGATAAAATCGTCAAAAACCAAAAGAAATCGCCAGAAGGAAAAATTCGGTAAAACTAAAAAATCACCAAAAACTAGGGTGTAGCGAATACCAGTTTAGCGAATGCGAATAATAAATTTCAATTTTTGCGAATGCGAAAGCGAATAATAACATTTGAGTCATATGCTATACAAATAAAACTTTGAATATGCTACTACATATGAATTACTGAGACACAAAAACTATATAAAATAACTTAAAACTATGGTGTAAGAACATCGAACAACAACTCGAAAAATGGAATAAGCCCCGTGAATATATATCGGTTTTGAGCTACAAGAGCAAAGTTTTAATGAAATCGCTTATTCGGGTATGTTCTGTATTTCATGTGGAATTAAAATGTGTGGAATTATCAAAGCATTGTTGTTATAAATATTAATTTACAATAGCGGTGCTTTGATTATTCCGCACATTTTAATTCCACATGAAATACAGAACATTACCGATTGTTGAATTTTCTATTTATTGTTTCATGCCAAGACAAGTTAGTATAGGTCTGTTCAATAACTGAAAGTTGTTACTAGTTGTTACTGAAAGTGTTCCCGTACTCGAAAAACAAGCAACGAGAGAGTGAAAAAGAACATAAAAAGTTGAGAGAAAAAAATTTGTTGCAAGTTTTTGCTAGTTAAATTTTTACTAGCAGGAATTAGCCAAACAGCTGTTTAGATCTTTTGTTTACAAGATAAATGTTTGAAAATTTTATGAAAAAGTTAACTTTTTCTAATTATTAAGAAGTTAATACTTTTTAAGAAGTCAAAAACATTAAATACGGTATGATTGGATATTTTTCATTAATTTGACTGCAGCAGTGGCCGTTAAAAGAGTTTAAAACGCTTGAATTGGGTGGCAGAAAATTTTCCACCTATTTTTCCTGAGGCTACACGGGCGTTAAATTTGAAGTTTTAAAAAAATTGAGAACTTTCAAATTGAATATAAAAACAGAAACGCCGCGTTTTAAAAACGCCCGTATGGCCTCAGCCTTAAGGCTTAATCATAAGGTTACACTCGAAATATTATGTGAGTCAAATATAAGAAAAAAACCTGGCAAGTTCCTGCAAAGAACAAATTCAGCTAAAGTAATAAAAAAAGTCCACAATTACATTGAAATTAACTTTATTTCTACTGTTTACAGATATTTTAACTAAAAAATCCTTATGTATAAACAGTTGTATTTTAATTTCTGCTATTTAAATACTTTACACACAAAACTTTATTTACGGACAGTTAAAAGTTAACACTTTTTTATTCTAAGATGTGTTCATGTACCTTAAAATGATAAAATTTTCATATATTTTTTACGATATGTCTAACTTTTCATACAAAGTACTAACAGCTAATGTAAAGTTTTTGGGGTGTACAAACCGTTTATTGTGTTACTTGCAAATTTTTGCTAGTAAAGCGTTCATTTACTTTTTCATATCTGGGAGAGTAATTTTACAAATATCTGCTTTACTCTCTCGTTGCTAGTTTCTGCTAGGAAAGTAAATGAACAGACCTAATAATATGATACCCCCATCGGCAAATTCAACCAAACGACTCTTGCTGTCAAGCTTCATTGTTGCGCCAAGAAAAAAAATTTTATATAGCACAAACCACAAGCCATATTATCGAAATAATCAAATGTGCCTTCAATAGTGAGTTGAATAAAAAACCTTCGGGTTTAAAAACCATGAAAAAATATAAATAGCCGACCACCTTCCTCGTGTGTGCGGTAAATTTCTTTGTTCGCTTACGTTATTGCATCCTCGCAAGGCAGAGGGGATGCACTGTGTGCTTTTGCGCATCTGCGAAGCCCTTCTATTTAATCTTACTGCTTCCTTGTACCAAATTTATTTTTGCTGCGGACCTTAATAATGGGCCTTGGCACATAGTATTTTGCACTTATGAAAAATTGGACAACTGTACTTACGTTATTTTGTTTACATATCACTCCTTTATTACTAAAAAATGCTAGTAACTAACATACAAAACATTTTTTTTACAAGAAAACATAATTTGCCCTTCTTTTCTACCAACTTAAAAAAATTTTATTTATTTTTAATTTTACTCTTCGCTTTATATATTCGCATGAATTTTAGCGAATGCGAATACCAAAAACAAGCGAATAGTTCGCAAATGCGAACGTTCGTCGCACCCCTAGCAAAAACCGAGAAAAATTCCCAAAACCGAAAAAACCGCCAAAGCTGAAAAAAGCGCCGAAACTAAAATAAATCGCTAAAACTAAAAATATCGTCAAAAAGCGAAATAAAACGTAAAAAAAACGCATAAACAAAAAAATTGGCAAAACTAAAAATATCTACAAAAATTGCAAAAAACGAAAAATCGCAAAAAAACAACAATGAAAAAATCACGAAAATGAAAAAAAGCACCGAAAAAAGCCAAAACAACGAAAAATAACTTTAAACAAATTAAGCAAAAATAACACAACGAAAAACTGTCAAAATGGAAAAAGAGCAAAAACGGAAAATAATATACATATGTATGTGTATTCGTACGGAAGCCTTCGTGTGCGAGCCAAAGTCTCACTTTACTTAATTTATTTAAATATTGCCTGGAAAATACTTAGTTGGTACTTCTCAAGAATTTAGCCGAGACACCTGCACTAAGCAACGACACCATCCTTATACACAAAACCGGTCTAAAAATTCCCCGAAATTGGGACAAAAGGCTCAGCGAAATCCAAGAAGTTCTCCGGACTACCAAATACTTTTACAAAAACATCCCCAAAATTCCAGAAGTTCCCCGGATTCCCAACAACGTTTACAAAAATCTGGATTCCCAAAACTTAAAAAGAATCTCCCCAAAATCCCATAAGTTCCCCGGATTCTCAAAAACTTGTACAAAAATCTCCCCTAAATCCCAGGATTTCAAAATTTGTTCATAAATTTCTCCCAAAATCCCAGAAGTTCCTCGGAAAACAACGGCAAGACTGAAAGCCGCGAAAATACCAAAACGGCAACACTCAGTAAAGGTGTCTAAAAAATTTCAGATATATCTGTCATATTACTAGAATCAAAAACCTACAGTAATCGTTATTTGTAAGCAAAAAAATAAAAATCAAATATGTAATCGTTACTTTCGAGTAGTATTGGGCGCGTGATAACATTTTCCAACACGACACGAACACGGATCCCGGATGTCCAACACGCACGAAATTAAATACACAAACAAAAAAAAATTTTTTTATTTTCTTCTATTTTAACGTTTCATGTTCTATTTGTATTTTTATTTACATATTTTTGTTGAGAAACAGTAACTTATCAAGATTTTCACTCAATAATCTTGTGCGGCAAGCATCTGCATTCATACATATTTTAATCTGAAAATAGTTTCGTGTTTTTTCGTGTCAAGTTTACTCAACACGACACGACCTGGACACGGACGAAATCAGATTTTCTGTCAAGAACACTTCGTGTTGAGTCGTGCGTTTTCATGTCACGAAAAAACACGACACGAGCTCATCTCTACTTTCTAGGAAAAAAATAAAAATTTAAAATAATCGATATTTTTGAGCTAAAAAATAAAACTCAAAAATAAGAATTATTTTGCGATCAAAAAATAAATCTCAATTATAATTCTTATTAATTGATTTTTTGATATTACTCATAATTGTTACGGTCACTGATTTAAAGTGATTATGTGTATGGAAAAACATCTCGTTTTTGAGGTGATTAGCACTTAATCACGATTGAGATGGTTAACACTGTAAGTCTGAATGTGGTATTAAAACTACACTATGTCAATATTCGATGGAACACTAATACCATATTTACACTACGCAACTTTGTTGCATGCAACTCTCTTTTTTCAGTGAGAAATACAGAGAAGAAATGGAAAATGTATACCTTTCTGTTTCAACACTCTCACTTAAAATGAAAATTGCATGCAACAAAGTTGCATGGTGTAAATATGGAATAAGTATTCGTTTTTTAACGATTGCACTCGTTAAAACGAAAACACTTGACGGCGGAGTTGCCAATTTAGCGCCTTTGGCGCTAGTTTTAGCGCTTTTTGATGTATCAAAAGTTGCATTTTTTTCTCTACAATGCTTTTTTTTAAATAAAGCGTTTTTTAGGAGTTTCGTAAAATTTTCACATGTACTTTTTAAAAAAGCTTTGTTTTGGCTTTGATATAAAACACAGTTAAACATTTTTATCTTTAAAAAAAAGTATCCAAAACTATTGTTAACAGCATTTATTTTTACCAATTTACACAAAAATATAATGGTATAATTGTACGTATCAGGTTATTGCACTTGTATGCCTGTAATAATGAATTCCTTTTAGCTCAATCTTTGCCATTATCAACTTTTTATTAAATTCGAGCCTACTCCATTTTTGTAGCAGCTGGTGTCTAAAAAAGAAAACTAAAATACGCAAATTTATCAGGTGTCCAGACTGTTGGCGGCGCTACTATGCTGCGGTATGCTCCAGCTGGGGCTTAACATATTAGGGTGGATTAAATACCGTTTCCGAACGGAATTGAACTCTGTGACATGTAAGCAATCTGTGTCAACAATATACTTTGGACAATTCTTATGCAGAAAACTATACCGAAGTGATTCATGTGGTTCCCTACACCTTTATTAAAAATTTAACTCAATAATAACCTGAAATATTGAAAACATGTAGTGCAAAGTTTCTAACATGCGTTTCATGTCATATAAACGAAATAGATTTTTATGTTTTTCAAAGCTTTTTTTCCATTTGAATTTAATCTAGCGCTTTTTATAACCTTTTAAGGAGGTGGACAGCGCTATTTACTTATGCAAAGTTTACAGCACTGCTTGTCGGTTAACTAGATGATATTGTTTGCAAATTAGATGGTCCATGACCAGTGTTGCCAGAAAAGTTTTGCCTCATGTCCCCAATTTTAAGAATGTTGTCCCCATTTCAAAACCAAAAATCCCCAATTTTGTCCCCAAAAAATATTTTTTATAATAAGCACTATCATTCAATAAAAATAAAATTTTAATGTTTACATAATATGTAATATGCATATTATGCATTTTGCACTTCTAATTAAAAGCAAATTGTCAATAGCGGAGTTCAGGGTTTGATGCAAATGGTCGTGCGAAAGTGCAAATGCAAAATATCGTAGCATTTTTATGAAATTTTGGGTATTTTGTTGTTGGATTTCAGTCAAAAGGTACGATATTTTGCATTTGCACTTTCGCAAGACTATTTGCATCAAATGCTGAACTCCTCTAATATTTTATTCCACTGTATAGTAAAACTAAACACTTTTAATACTTTGAGAATTGTTATATTTAATTCACTTTCTCTCTAGGATAACGAAACACTTTTTTTCTAAAAGTAACAATAAAAATTTCAGAGAAATAAAATAAGTTAAATGCCTTCCTTTTTTCTGTCAAAAAATTTTAAGAAACCGTTACAGTTTTGCGATTTTCGAAAATAGAAAAACTATTTTGCTCATTATATTTTATACTGAAGCATATTAAGGCTTCGCTAAAGCCAATTATTCCGCTCCTCCAAGAACCTGCATTCTGTGAGCATTTACAGCCGGGTAATTTCGGACGTTCCGGCATCTCTTCTTGAGTTTCATAGAGTCTCAGAGTTAGCAGTAACACCCCTGCGAACGGGTAGTCATCTTGTCGCGATGCGGGGGCTTAAGTGTGATGACCCATGTAGGCCGTGCTGGTAGGTGCAACCTTGCCAGAGGGGCTCATGGCGAGCATGAACTAAGAACTACCCATCCCAGTGTCTGAAGCGTCTGTTACTCCTAGAAGGGGCGGCTTCAGATCGTTCCTGGTGGAGAGCTTCCCCTTTCACTGAGATTGGGCTCTTCACCAGAATACGTCCGCTGGATCCTCTCGGATCTACGTCCACCATAAGTGTCCTGTAAAATCCACCAAGCGTCTGTTCCATATTGGGCGGCTTGGTGGTCTGTCTGTTTGACAGTTTTCTCACTTGGCAGCAAGTATAAAATGCAAACCCCCACACACAACAAAATGTCAAACGAAAGCAAGTGCCCCGAGTATCCGGTTGAGGGCCTAATAATCTCCGGAGACCCTGCTCCCCTGGTGGCGACCTCAGGCCATGGGGAGTCGAGTGCTACTGGGTTCCGGATTAGTACGGTGCATGCACCAGGCCGGACTAATCAGCAAGCTACTGGTTGCAACACTCACGCAGGAGGGGGCAAGGGGAAACCTGAGCCTTCCAAGTGCGCACTGCCGGTATCTGCTAAGCAGAACCTCAAACACCCATCCAAAGGATGTAAAACAAACAGCAGTGGGGTGCCCCTGGATTCAAAACCAAGCACCTCAAAAACTGCCAAGGTCCTTGCTACCACCTCGGTAGCTAAAAAACCCTGTTTGGGTGCTGTCAAAAAACAAGCGGCAGTCACCTCAGTGCCTATCGTGAGAAAGGGAACTGCGACCTCGAAGTCGGGTTCCTCAGTACCACATCCCCCCTCCAGTAAGGAGACTGCGACCACGAAGTCGGGTCTCCGAGCTGTGATTCCAGCCTCTCGAGGCAACATTATGACCCAAAGGCACACAACACCAGCCAGAATGGCCTTCGCGAGACGGCGCTCCGCCGAAAGAGTTTTGGGTAAGCTAGGCAAAAAGCCTGCTGAGTCCCTCACAGCGGATGAACTTTCATCCCTCACCTGGGCCAGAAAACACTTGGCTGAGCTGCAAAAAACCCCCTCATCAACGTCTGCGGGCGTGCCTAAACGGCAACGTTCAGATGAGGAGGTTCATTTGCAGGGCCAACAGCCCATCGAAAAGCGTCACAGATCGGTGCACAGAACCTTCAGCGAGGTGGCCAAAGGTCACCTTGTTCAAGCTGTCATTGATAGAGGTGACGCAGACTACTCCATGACCTACGCCAAGTGGGACATGGTACGAAAGAAGGTGATGGGGGTGTTCTGGAAAGTCCTTAAAGACAATCCGGGGCCTACCCCTAAAGCCGAAGACGCCGGATGGGCTCGTGGGAAGCGAATAAAGCTCATGGCCTTCTCGGATGAGCGATCGATTCTGCTATACAAGCAGGCGGTTGCTCTTCTGGAAGGTCTATGGGAAGGAGCTAGACTCGATGTGGTCCCTCTAGATGAGGTTCCACGTCGACCTAGAGCCACTGCTCGAATCCCCGATGAACCATCGAAACCAGAGGATATACTGGCGCTTCTACAGGCCTGCAACAGTGACATACCGACCAAAAATTGGAAGGTTGTCTCTGTTTCAGAACCTGTAGGAGCATACAGACGGGTTGTAATTTTTCTCAACAACGAGTCTGTTTTGCCGCTCGAGCAGAAACAAGGGAAGATGTTCTATGGATTTGAGGCCATCTTCCTTAGTATCTTCAAGGGCGACAAAAGGGACAAAGTTGCTCAGGAAGGTGATCAACCGGATCCAGACGCAATGTCGGTCGATGACACTGCTAGTCTAGCTTCTCAGGGGGACACCAACTCAGGTTGGGTTGGAGAATTCTTTGACCAGCTAGACGAGGCAGTTGACGAGGATGACCTTCTGGACTCTGACCAGGAGGGCATCAACGTCACCATCAAGCCGTTACACCATGGCGGTGAGGGTCACTCAGGTGAACCTTCACCACTCTAAAACAGCATCTGCCACAATGCTCCTCCGGCTCATAGAAAGAGGGGAGGAGATCGCATTAGTCCAAGAACCCTGGCTTCATAAAGGCAGGGTTTGCGGACTAGGTACGAAAGGCTTCAGGCTATTGCATGCGAATGAGACAGGTAGGATCAGAGCATGCATAGTAGCCAGGGGCAACCTAAATATCTTTTTGTTATCTGATTACAGTGACGAAGATACCACCACAGCAGCCTGGGAGACGACTATGGGCACGATAATAGTCGTCTCGAGCTATATGGCGCACGAATGCGAATCCCCGCCCGCAAAGGTTCGCGATGCAATTAAAATGGCAAACCAACGCAACTTGCCAGTCTTTCTTGGAGCAGACGCAAATGCACATCATGTCGTATGGGGAAGCTCTGACACAAATACAAGGGGTGAGTCTTTATTTGATTTCATTCTTTGTAACAACTTAGACATATCAAATGTCGGGTCAGAACCCACTTTCGTAATTTCAAATAGGAAGGAGGTTCTAGATATCACGCGTTAGTTCTATGCATACTGATATGATTAGGGAATGGAAGGTATCAAATGACTGTTCTTTCTCTGATCATCGCTATATTGAATTCACTATAGGGATTCTAACTGATCGGGCTACGCCCATAATAAATAGGAAGAAAATAAATTGGGAAGAGCAAAAGCTTATTCTCTCTGACTTTCTTACACAATCACCAATCATAAACGATAGGCACGACATTGACATCGCGGTTGACAATTTAACAAATGCTTTCAACTTAGCGACGCACAGTGGCGCCCGTAGAGCAAACGAGGTTGCAAAAATCAAAATTTTCATGTGCGCCTGCGAAATTTTAAATGAATCCATCTTATAGTAAACTTTTCAACGATCTCAAATATGCTACTCTTAACAATATCAGATTTTTAGTTTAGAAGACATAACTGTTCAAAGTTAACCAATTTTCGGATTTAAAAAAACACACAATTTTTAGGTAGTTTGATCCGATTTCAGGTGTAATATCACGAAAACTAGGCAACGAATAGTATTTTTTTTTGTTTTTAGTGATTGATGTGCTTATTAAATGTATAACAATAAAAAAAATTGTGCTGTTTGCTTTGTGTTTCTCTAGGTAAATCAGTATTTAAAAACTATCCATTTTTTCACTATTCTTCAACTTTGACGGAAAATAAAAAAAATTTACCTTTTTTTACCTCCGCCATATTTTCAAAATATGTTCTTTAACTAGTCTTTTACATAACTCAAAAGGTTTTATCTGCCTTTACGTGCCTATTTGGCTTCTACAGGTAAAAAACGTTAAAAAGACATTGTTGCAGAAATTGTATGGCGGGCATCCCTTACATGCCTTGACTGACAGTTACTTTGATGTAATAGTTTGAAAATTGCATTTTGAGTCAGTTGTCTACCTGAGAGCCTCTGGCGAAAAATTTGGTCCTAATATTCCGTTACAGACACAAGATGCACAAAAAACTACTCATTGAAATAAGCAGGTACGCACCTCACTTAAAAATTATTTTTGGCGTACATATGGTGAAGAACAATACTGACTTATGGTACAGGTAGGCACAAATCTCATTTGGCTACGTGCATAATATCAAAACTGTATAATTCAGCCCAAATGCATATGTATGCATGTAACAGGTACATTTGTAGACATGGTAGCATAGGCCTATATATTGCAAAACAAGCTTAATGCCTGCATTAGTCTACGACTGAAAGTTGGCGAAACAAGTATTGAAAACATGGCGTTGAACAATTTAAAATTATTTGAACTGTTTAGAAAGTCAATTACACCAACGTGTTTCGCGGAAGCTGCTTTAGAAGAACTCGATAGCTTATACGGAAATATTGAGAGAAGCAAAAGTATAAAAAATAATCTTTGTATGATACATGCCAAAATTAAGACAAAATGGGTGAAATGCAATCGAACCATTAACATCTTCAACTCCAAATACGAGGACTGGCTTAATGAAGACACCATCCTGGATATATTGGCAGTAGATAAACCCTCCACATCAACCAGAGGAGAAAAAGGAAGGCCAAAAAAAAGTATGGAGGAGTGTTCAATTTTCACAAGAAAGAGGAAACTTGCCGATGCCACCAATGACTTGACCACGAAGGATTTATCGGATGCGCTGTCTATTAAATACATAAAGGATAGTGAACGAGTTAGGTCGCAGATTACAAAATCTGTTGCTGATGCAAGCCCACTGCGACTAAAAAGGATTAAGGAAAGCATTCCCACTCCCACAAACGCACATATTAAAAAGTATAGTTCCGAAGAAGCCTTGGCTCTGTTTTTGGACTTAGAACTTTCCAAAGAGAAATATGAGATACTACGGGCATCTTTAATGCGACACGGGGCTGACCTTTTCCCCGGATACAAGCATATTACGCAAGCCAAAATAAATTCACGACCATTGCGTACGGAGTTTACGGAAGTCTCTGCGAAAGCCAATCTGCAGGATCTTATGGACCATACAGCAAAACGGTTGTTGGAAAGTCTTCCTGAAAATGAGGTGGAAATTCTTCCTCAGAAACTAACATTGATCAGCAAATGGGGCTGCGATGGATCATCCGGACAAAGCGTTTATAAGCAAAGGATATCTTCCGATGACACTACAATATCTGACGGAAATATGTTTATGGCATCTGTTGTTCCATTGCGGCTAAAATCTGATGTTTCCCTACACTGGAAAAATCATCGACCGTCATCAGTGCATTATTGCCGACCAATAATGTTTCAGTTTGCAAAGGAATCGGCAGAACTCATAAGGACCACGGTGAAGGACATTGAAGAACAAATAAGCAAGATTAAGCATACAAAATTGCAAATTGGAGAAGGAAAATATATTGAATGTAGTTACGAGTTCCACCTGACCATGGTTGACGGAAAAGTCGTAAACGAACTGACAGGAACAACCTCAACATTGACATGCCCGATTTGCAAAAAGAGTCAGAAGAACTTCGGTAATTTAAACGATTCTACAAACGAGGAGAATTACGAATATGGAATGTCACCATTGCACGCAAGGATAAGGTGTATGGAGTTCTTGCTAAAACTGGCGTATACCCTACCACAACAAGATGAAAACATCGATGAAAATACATCAATTAAGGATAAGGAAAAGATCAGAAAGAAGCAAATACAGAATGCTTTTTGGAAACAACTTGGACTAAAAGTAGACTGCCCCAAGTGTGGATACGGTAACTCAAACGATGGAAACACTTCAAGGAGATTTTTTGCAAATGATGAGGCAGTAAGTAGAATCACTGGAATTGACAATGAAATCGTCAAAAGATTGGGAACGATCTTGAATGTTTTAAACTGCCAAGAAAGTGTTAATTCTACAAAATTTGGAGAATATGCATCGGAAACTGCATCTCTTTTAGCAAAAATTTATCCACAGAAGAAGTTGACCCCGACCGTCCATAAAATATTGGCGCATGGCAAAGATATAATTGAGTACCAGTCTTTGCCAATTGGAGAGCTTTCTGAAGAAGCGCAGGAGTCTCTTAACAAATTTTACAAAAAATATAGATTGCAGAACACGTTCAAAGCATCAAGGGTGAGGCAAAATGAGGACCTCTTCAACATGTTAGCAGCATCTTCCGATCCACTTATTTCTTCCCTGCGGCATGTGAAGTCACGAAAAGAACTACAATGGAATTATACTTTAGAAATGATTAGTCTTTTAGATATACCTTCTGTTACGAATTGTGATGAATATTTTACAGAAAATTCAAAAAATTAATTGAAAAAAAATTTGTTTAATTTGTTGGCTAATAACTTTAAAACAGAAAAAGCTTTCAAAAGAACTAAGAAATATAAGATTGGTAAAAATAATTTGATTTTGTTACCATAAAATAGATGAGTTAGAAAAAAATTAGAGTTTAGAAATGATTTGTATTTTAGACATACTTTGTCTTACCAAGAAAATGAATATTTTACAGAAAATTGAAAAAATCATTTAAAAAAAAAATCTTTTGTTGTAATTTTTTAGGTAATATCTTAAAACATGAAAAGCTTACAAAAGAACTACAAAAAAATATAAAATTCTTAAAAAAAATTTTTTTGTTACCAAAACTTGGATTTTTTCACAAATTTTAACTTTGAAAACCCATAAGTAAGCACCTATAAGGTGTAGCGTCCACTCCAACCGCTCATTTTATAGGTTGAACAATTATCTATGACATGCAATTTAAATTATTCGATTATCTTGTTCGGTTCAAAAGATATGATTTTTGCAACGAAAAAAGTCAAATGGCGCCACTGTGCGACGGCCGAATCATGCAGACCTAGTATACTGCGTGGGAAGAAAAAGCCACCATGGTGGAGTCTTGAAATAGCGAACGCTCGCAAGGAGAGTCGCAGACTATTCAATGAGGCAAAAAGACTAGGTAACTGGTCAGCCTACAAAGCCTCCGTAAACAGGTTCAAAAACCTCGTCAGGGATGCGAAACGAACGTCATGGAAGTCCTTCTGCAGCAATGTTGAGGGAGCCTCTGAGACTAGTCGCCTTCGCAAAATCCTGGCTACTCTTCCAACTGTCCCCAGTTTCATTAAGAAATCAGGTGGCGGATGGACCACCAGTAGTCAGGAGACCCTAGAGGTACTAATGAACACGCACTTTCCCGGTTGCACTCCCTACACGGGAGAGATTGCAGCCATGCATTCAATACATTCTAACATGGCCACGATCACCCTAAATAGGGAAAAAATAATGTGGGCCATCAACAGCTTTGACCCGTTCAAATCACCGGGTCCCGATGTCATTATTCCAGCTGACCTACAGCGTAATGCAGACGTTATCACTCCATGGCTCATTCGGATATACTCGGCCTGTCTAACTTGGTCCTATATTCCGATAGCATAGACCAAATGTTCCGTGGTCTTTATCCCCAAAGGGGGTAAAACTACACACGTAAACCCGAAAGATTTTAGACCCATCAGCCTATCATCTTTTCTCCTTAAAACTCTGGAACGGATAATTGATCTACACCTTAGATCAACAATTTCTCCGAACCTCCTATCAACCTCCCAACATGCCTATACGAAGGGCAAATCAGTTGAGACGGCACTTCACTCGCTTGTAGGATTCATTGAAAAATCCCTGGCAAACAAAGAATATACATTCGTGGCCTTTCTTGATATAGAGGGTGCCTTTAACAATGTACGACCTGAATCCATCATTATGGAACTAGAAAGACTGAACATTGATCGGTCAACAATTAGCTTCATACGAGGACTCTTAACGAATAGGGTAATTTCCTCCACGATGGGGCAAACGACTATTCAAAAAACGGTTAAGCGAGGTACTCCCCAGGGTGGTGTTCTGTCACCTATCCTATGGAATATCGCCATAAACTTGGTACTGGTGGAACTAGACTCTATGAGCTTTAAATCAGTAGCCTACGCGGATGACGTAGCAGTAGCAATATCTGGTAAATTTCTAGATACTCTATCTCAACGTCTTCAATCGGCATTAGGTATCATAAGTAAATGGAGCGTTGAAAGTGGTCTTAATGCTAACCCTCAAAAGACGGATCTTGTTCTCTTTACGAGAAAATACAAGACTCCGACTTTCACGTTACCGACTCTCAACGGAGTCACCCTTAGGTTATCAGACAGCGTGAAGTATCTCGGTATTATACTGGACTCTAAGCTTTCATGGTACCCCAATGTTCAAGCTAGGGCAGCCAAGGCTGCTATTGCTCTATACACCTGCAAAAGGGCGATTGGCAACAGGTGGGGCATAAGTCCCAAAAACGTCAATTGGCTTTTTGAAATGGTGGTTAAGCCCATACTAATGTATGGGTCTGTCGTCTGGTGGACTTCCTTAAATAAAGCCACATACTCTAAAATAATAGAAAAGGTACTTCGAACATCTGCTTTGTTGATTACGGGTGCACCTCGCACTACTCCATCCAAAGCACTGTTCACCATGCTGCATTGGCTTCCTGCTGAACTCATGATCAAACAACTGGCCATGAACTCGGCGGTTAGACTCGATGCCTCAGGTGCATGGAAGCGGGGTAACGTAGGCCATGCGACGATATTAGGGCAAATCTCAGATCTTCCCGACCACACTGACTACTGCTCGCCTACTCTGATGCCCGACAAAAGATTCCGGGTGGACTTCTCGGGCACATCTTCTGAGGCAAACCACATACACCAATATGAGGATGTGCTCGAGATCTACACTGATGGGTCAAAGTCGGGCATCGGAGTGGCCGGGGGTTTCTATATCCCACAAATGCAACGTAGGATAAACTTTAGGCTACCAAACCAATGTAGCATCACTCAGGCTGAAATATCAGCAATCAAAAGGGCAGCCAACTGGTTAAGGTACTACAGGATATTCGATCAGGACATCCGAATTTGTACCGACAGCAAGGCTGCACTACATGCTCTATCTGGTGTTTACACAACATCGGAATTGGTTAAAGAATGCCGGGCATCTCTGAATGAGATGGCGAGACATGCGAACCTAGGGCTCTTCTGGGTACCGGGTCACGCGGGGGTGCCCGGTAACACTATTGCGGACGGTCTAGCCAAGGCCGGTGCCCGCCTACATGAAAATGACATCGACTGGTTAGTAGGTGTCCCACTAAAAAGCTGTAAGATACAAATTCAGCGCCAACTATTTAGAGAGGCGCAAACCAGATGGACAAATGAAATCACTTGTGAGGTTTCCAGATCCATCTGGCCCCAGTATAACTTCGCAAGATCTGCAACCATACTGGGGCTCCCTCGTCAACAGCTGCGTATACTCGTAGCGGTCATAACAGGGCACTGTCTTATTGGTGTCCATGCCAGAAGATTAAATCTTCCTTTTAATGATTTCTGTAGAAGTTGTCAGAATGAGGAGGAGGAAGAAACTGTTAAACACCTCCTCTGTCGATGTCCAGCACTATATAGAAATAGGGCGTCATACTTGGGAAATCCATCACTACCCGAACTAGCAGACCTGGGGGAATGCGACGTTAGGGGTATAAATTCTTTCATAAGATACTCGGGTTGGTTTAACACCGACCCAACCTCTGGGATAGGAGGGACACCTCTCTGAACTTCCCTACTATCCATCCCAGGCATCACAAAGGGACCAAAGGACCCAAGTGGGCCGGTTGTTAGAAACCGGCAGCCTGTTCAACCTAACCTAACCTAACCTAGCAGTAACAAATTGTTGTCGTCTGAGACCACTGTGTCCGGGTAGTGGTCTGAGATCAATTTCAGGAGCTATTCTCTTTGACGTATCCACGTGAGATGCCAAAGAAGGGTTCGGGTCCTATTAATCTACTTTGGGCTCCCCTGTTGGTTAGACAGTCAGCCCACTCTTACCAGCATTGCCAGGCACGCAACATTACGTCAGTTTATTATGAGCGTCAAGTTCATTAAGATGTCGTAGGTCACACGTTGACATCACGTAACTGATTTCTACAACTTTTGAGTTGAAGAAATCACATTATAATTTAAAGGCTGAGAAGCAAAGGAGTACAAGTGTTAAAACTATAAAAATGAGTTAGATGCAGGAATCAACACTTAATATTGATATTTGTCACTCGAAAAATTCAGACCTGTATGATAATCTCAAAGAACTGTATGTATTACAAAGCCTAATTACTTGTTTTTGCACCCCTTTGCTTCTCAACCCCTTAGTTAGACTGCAAATAACTGAAAATTAATTAGTATATAATCAGGAATGTGATGAAAAACGATTTAGACACAAAAACGATTTGAAAACGATAAAAGATGTGAATCAGGCATGTGATTGAAATCAATTTCGGAAACGCTTTCAAAATCGTTTTCAAAATCGATTTCCATCAAATACCTGTGTTTGCTATAGTCGTTTTGTTAGTAATTTTCAAATTTGTTTTTAATAGTTTGCTCAATATTTTTTGCTAAATTTCTTTTCACAGTTCTATTATATTGATTATATTTTATCTTCTCGTGCACTAATTGTGAAAATCGGACGGAATTCATCACACCTTTTCAAAACAATCGTATTGAAATCAATTTGGAACAGGAGTGTTTTTGTAACGATTTACATTATAACATTTTCTACGTTTCCTGAAAAATAGTACAAAATTAGTTACGTGATGTTAATATATCGTCCCTACAATGTCTATTTAATTGAACCCTCTATGATAAATTCAGCATTTTGCAGCGAAGCGTGTCGTATAAATTGGAGGACCACGGTTACGAATCTAAATCGCGAATTTTGTACATTCGATAGTTGAACATAGTAGGGACGATATGACTATCGATATGTAAACAATTGTCATTGAATCTTTTAAGCAATTCTTTTGCTAGTACAGCTAAATACATATTATTTAAGTACAAATTATTTATGGCTCGGTTTATATGTTTCAACGAGTAAGCCGTTAACGGTATTTAAGCATTGTTCTGCCAAATTTCACTAGTTGTGCTAGTGTTTATATATAAACAGCACTACGTGCAAATTTAAATCCTTTCACAAGGTACAGTTTATAGAAATAAATTTATATTTATTCTAAATTTTAATTCAAAATATTAATTCTTGTTTGTTTTATTTGTATATTTGTTCCTCATCGGATATACGCAGAAAAACATATTGTAAACAAATTTCTTTAACTTCTTTTGATCCGAAAGAGATACACAGTTCTCATCGTACACATGTTCAATTTACATCGCGATGCTTTGAAACAAATGAAACTCATTAACGGAAACACTGTTTTAAAGTAATCGAAATGCAATTGTAAAAAAAATTAATGTTTATTAAAAGTGCTTATAATGAAAAATCCCCAAATCCCTCCTCACGAAAACCTGTCCCCAAATAGAAGTTCAAATCCCCAATTTGGGGGAAGTCCCCTCATCTGGCTACACTGTCCATGACTGGAGCGAGATTTGATTTCGGCGCCCTTTGGTCAACAGAAAAAATTATGATATATTTTTTTAACAAATATGTTTTTGAAGCTGATTTAAAATTTTATTATGCCTTTATCTGGCTTGATGAATAATTTTTTTTACTTATTTCTTTAAATTAATCTATCACCAATGTTGGCAGCCTGCTAACACTTATCAATACAATTGAACTTGACTAGCCACCCTAAGAGCTCACACAGACCACTTTTTACCTTAAAAATTTTGGGTTTTTACTATTTGCTTATGCTAAAACTTTTTTTAAATAGTATATTCAATTGCATAATTCTCTGTTATGTTATATTGTGTTTCATCAACATCTTGTGCAAAAAAGTAATTCTTTCCGCACTTTTTTTGAAAAATATAGGAAACAATTATATATTTTTTCACTTTTTTCAGCATAACTTACAGTGACTCCACATTTTTCACTAAAAATATTTGGCAAAACAACAACAAACAATAAAAAAATAGTAAATACTAAAATCAACAACATAAGAAGTGGAACAATAACAAAGAGTGTAAAAAAAATCAATAAAAATATAGCCTAACCGGTAAAAACTAAAATTTTTAAGGTACAAATTAGGTTTTTGGGCTATTTAGGGTGCCTAGACTGTAATTTGTTGAACAATGCTATACTACTGTCAAAACAGAATTTTGTTAAAAAAGCGTGCATTCCAAATATATGGACAAAGAAATTACTAAAGAAAGCGAAAAGATAGCAGAAGAATGCGTAAGTCAAAAGCACCCCATTTTTAGCACCCCTTTTTTTGACATCTAAAATTAAAGATGCAGAGCACTTTCCACAAAAAAAAAACAATGGTTGAAGATATTAAAAGACAAAAATTAATAATGTTTACCTGCAAACTTTTGCGATAATTTCACTTCAGTAATGAATTGCCACCATCAATAGAAAGAATGTTCTCTTACGCCCCTTTTTACAATGTGCGATTAAAAGTTAACATGGACCTTAATGGCAAGTTCGGCATAGAAAACTTGCTGTTAAAGTCCGCGTTAGGTTTTAATAGTACATTATGAAAAGGGCCGTTAAAAGCATTTAAAATATGAGCCACCAGAGTGGTAACTGATTTAAAATAACTTTTTATGTACGACTTTGGACTACTATTTTTTATGAATGTTTTAATTATTGTCTTAAATTTTTTTTATATCTATCTTTATTTAAAATAAAAGTACTGAAAAACCCACTAGGGTTAAATGTACATACACACAAATGGGCATATAAATACATGTGTATGTACTTGGGTTATTCGTTTATATGAATTTTATAATGATTTTATTTTATTTTTCTGTAAAGGAAACTTCAAAACTATCTTCATCTGTGTTTGAATGGAGATAACGTAAAAAACCCGCTTGGGGTTTTTTAAACAAAATACCCATAAAAACCCGGGTGGGTTTTTTGGGTTACCCAGTGGGCAGCCAACCCTGGGAAAATGTGACATTTTATCATGTTTTTGAGTAGCATTAATGGTGGCATTAATATAACTCAATGATAAATGCATACATATGTAAACGTTTTTATTAAGCATTTGAAGTAGGAATCTTAAAATAGAGTTACTAAATCTGTAATATTTTAATTTGAAAAAGCAACTTACGTAATTCGACAACCCTTCATGATACATCTTTACATATTCTTCAAATATGTTGTAGTGCGGTGGAAAGCAGGGAACACACAGTGACTTTACCACTCTCAGATCAATCAAAATGTTTAGTCGCAATATTTCCAAGTCTCGAACTAACCACATTTTGTTGTCAGCTCTTTCCTCTAACTTCGAGCCTTCAATTCTTGTAATTACAGCTTCTTTGAGAACATCCATAGCCATGGCACGCCACTGCCTAGGACGGCCAGGCGGTAAAAAAGAAGTGACCTTTTGTTGCTGTAGAGCGAACTGGTCATTCTTTTCTTCACGCTCAATGATTCTTAAAGCCGTAACAATAAACTTTGGTTCTTTGCGTACGGTATTTAAAGTACGACTTAATATTAAACGTAGTTTCTTTTCCAAGGCCTGCGATACGGTATCGATCTTCTCAAAATGTCGTTTAAGTGTTATTTTATCAGAAGCATGCTGTTTGGGTTGTTTGTGCAATTCATATAGCAAATCATCTCTAGCATTCTCCAAGTCAGCCAGGCATTGATGAGCATTTAGAAGCTTATCTTCATCTATTAAAGTCATTGTTTTTTGTACACTAGCCTCAACATTGAAAATATGCTTCAAATTTTCGACTGCAGTGGCATATTGCGAATGCTTTGTGTTCTCCTCGCGTACATCTTCCAATGCATTGTATATTTCCGGAACACCTTGCATTAGTTTTTCTACTTCTGCCATTGTTTGACTTACCCCCCTTACATCTTCAAGACAATTTTTTAATTGTTTTAAGCCTACTCTCACACCTTCTAATTGATTTTGCATGCCAGTCTTTAGAAGAGCCTCTACAGAAGCTTTTTTGCGTGCCACCCTATGGCAATATTGCTCAACTTTTTCCAGTTGACCTGGCCTCTGAAGCATATTTTTAATATCTTTAAGGGCTGCTTGGCGTGCCTCTTCTTCCAGCTGTTGTAAATCCATGGGCGGTTTTCTTGTTTTATTAACCTATTTGATTATTACAAAAATTTAAGAAGTTGTGAAAAATATGCAAAAATTGTTATGAACTTCTTAACGGCAGCACCAGCTGTTGTTTATCCATTTAGAAGTGATATCTCCTGCTCAGAGAACGAAGCCAATGCTGATTTTTCGGCAACGGCGGTTGACGAAATACCTGTACGGCAGCGGCTCAAATCAACTTGAGTCAGAGAAATCTTGACAGCCGCGGCTAACAAATAAAACCGTCGGCGGTTGGTAAAAGTCGGCTAACAGAAATAAACTAAATATCATTTTCATTAACGAAATTCAATGAATTAATAGAAACGTTCAGTTTGGTTTTTACACATACTTCTTATGGCAGTCTGAATTTCAAGCAGAGGTGCATACGACGCGTAGTATTGTTGTGAGTTATTTTGAAAAAACCTATTTGAAGTTAAAAAAAACAATACACTTGGGGTAAAACAACGTTTGCCGGGCTCAGGTAGTAAATTAATAAAATAGTATATGAATAACAGATTTTGAAATTCTTTACGTATAAATGTAATAAAGTTAAAGCTTAGACTGAAAGAATACTGGCGTTTTTAAAAAGCACGTTTTGGCATTTTTACACTAAATTAATGGTATTTGGGCAATAAATGCCATTATAGAGTATTATTTTTAGTTACAGAAGAATGAGCAAGGTGCATAAAGTCCTCTAAACTAGCTTATAAGGTTGAAAGTCGCAAATTTCCTTTAAAAAATCGAAAAAGTGCATTTTAAAAGCGCTCGAGTGTCTTGGCCCTTAGATCCAAACATATTTTCAGTTAAATTTCAACTACTCTGGAATATGTTTATTGAGATATATATTTGAAATTTTTATTTTTGTTTTTAATAAAGTACCGTTAACAATAAAAATATTAACCCGCAGTTAACACTAAACTCAAAATTTAAATATTGATAAATAAAATTTCATTAACACAAAGCAGATTTACCTATTCAATTTCATTTAAATTTAACTGGAACCTTTTTTGAGTTTAAGTTCTTAACTGAAGAAATTATTGACATTTGAAAATAAATAAATTTTTTGTTATTCTGAAAATATTTAACATACATTTTCAAGAATAATAAAAAATTCAAAGCTTCTTAGGCGAATGCAGCACTTCTTTGTGCAGCAATCGTACTCAGATACTGTTGAACCATGATATTACTTATATAAATTGCTAAAATTTTTGTATTTCCCAAAAATAGTTTATTTCAGGCAATCAAAAAAGTTGATGACACAAGCTAACTAAATTTTTTTATTGTTAACGGAAATTATTAACCTTTAAGAAATTTATTATTCGACATATTGTCATAATTTTATTTTAAATGAAATTTATTTGCTGGTGTTTAAAGGTGTAGAAAAATAAAATAGATTCATATCGAATAAAAAATTATTTGCTGGGTTTTGTATAAGTTCCAAATCTGATATGCTTATTTTTGAAAATCATTTATTTGTAATTTCTCAAATGGTTTTTAAAAGTTTGTGCATAAGATAAGGGGTTTGAACTGTTCAAAATTGTGTTTGAAGTCTACTGACGATTTGGTAAAGCACCAATGAAATGTTGCATATAGACAATGCTTATACACCAGCAAATAAATTTCATTGGAAATTATTAACTTTCAGTTAAAATTTAAGTTTAAGCAAACTGAAAGTTAATAAACTTATAGTTAAAATCAACATAACTGAGCTTTGTGTTAGGCTGAGGCCACACGGGCGTTTTTAAAATGCGCGTTTCTGCTTTTTATATTAAATTTGAAGTTTTAAAAAATTGAGAACTTTCAAATTTAATATAAAAAGCAGAAACGCCGCGTTTTAAAAACGTCCATGTGGCCTCAGCCTTAATGGAGGTTAGCGTTTTCTTTGAAATGAAGCCAAAATTTCCGAAAGAATTTTATTTCTGAAATTTTCTTACAAAAAAGTTTACGAACATATTTATAAAATTCGTATATGTACTTATTTGAAATTAAAATTTTTATATATACATCTTCATACTATATTATGGTATATTTTTGTAATATGTAATTGATTTAATTGATTTTTTTGATACATTAAAATACACTTTTTGTATAAAAATTACATACATACACAAGGACAAACAAAAATTTCTTTTAAATGAGGCCGACTGTAGTAAACAATGTAAAGTCTCATCATTGCAAAGCATTTTGGCGTTTAGGAAGTCGGAATGATGCTTAACATAATATGGAAGTGTATGAGGTTTGAAAAATATTTTTATAAAGTCCCTGCAGACAAAATGACTAGTACCTATGTGTTTAGAAATATACTAGTTGCTTCTTAACTCAGACTAGTTGCCTATCTGTCTTTTTTCAAATATCGAACTATCGATTTTAACATTAGGTTGTCATAGGAGCACAACTAGTTCATTTGTATACAGTTATAACCCAGTTGAAATACCAGTTGTTGTAAAGTAGTGCTCTTACTAGTTTTTTTATTTATCGTTTTGTATTCCGGGGTACGAACATACATTCACACATTATATTTCAAGGCAAGTACTATACCCAGTGAGCCACTTTCTACTTATTTTTTTAAGAGCTAAAAATATGTTTTGTGTATAAGTCGTATACCTAACGTGACCAGAAGGTTTTTCCAAAAAAGCGGGACAAGAACGATTGAAAAGCGGGATTCTGAAGAAAAATACGACCAAAAAGCGGGATTTTATAAAATTTCGTGTGGAAAACGGGATGATGTAAAAAGACTCCATTTCTATGATAATACGAGTATACACATGCTTTCTTTTAAATATATGCAACTATACAGTTCCATATCGTTACTTGAAATGCAAAACCACGTAACTAATATATATTTCGAAATCGCATTGTTATTTAATTACTGCGTATTACATCGAGGCGCATTTCCGTGTATTTTTTCAAACTTTTATCATAAAAATCAACCAAATTAAAAACGAAAAAAAAACTTAGCTTCAGGAACTTAAAGTGCATACATATTCACCCTTATGGGGAGCAAAAGTACACGCGAAATGTGTTCCCTTTCCCTAAAATTGTGATTGGCAATTTTGTGTTGTTGTTGTGTTACTGTACTATTTTGCTCGATTAGTTCACAATTTTTTGTTCATGGGAAATATTTCACGTGAACAGAATGTTCGACTCTTATTCTCGATAAGGGTGATTTTATTTAATTTTCTCTCCTAACGATATGTACTTAGGAAGTTCATAAAAACTTAAAAACGTGAATTTTTAGACGTTTTCTTTAAATCGTCATTTATAATTTCTCCGTTACGATGAAACAAGAATCTACTGATGAGTTGGCATTAGCCCCCAACGAAATGCATTTATATTGATGAGATAACACACAATTAGTATATTTATATATTTTTGAAATATGAAACAAAAATCTTGAAAATTGCTTTAAGGTTAAAGAACACATGAAACATAAACTCGTTTAGACCCAACAAAAATAAGAAAATTGAAAGCCAGTAATTGAAAAAGTCCGAAGTTATCTTTCCTATAAAATTGCTTAAATTCAGTTTATAGTTAAAAGAATATTTTCGATTAAAAGCAGTTTTGTATGAAAACAATTCAGTGTTGTAACTTTGATATTTTTTGTCGGATCTAAGCATCTTATGTTTTATATATTCGACACAAAATTAGTTTAGCGTTTGGCTTTCAAGACTTTTTCTTAATTTCTTTTCATCTTAATGGAGACATTTTTAAAGTGAAGTGATGAGTTTTAGTCGAACTCCATGGGTTTGTATCCAAAGATTTTTGATTATTCTGGGTTAAGATCGTGGAATTTCATTTTTGGAACAATCAAACATTTATAATGTTACGTGCCTTACTTGACTTCACCACCATCACAGTGTTAGCAGGTATGACAAGAGCTCTGATGATGAGATAGTGATTGATCTCGAAAACAACAGTTCGGCGCCTATACAGACAAGAATTTGTATATTCAGTTATCACATGCTTTGGAAATTCCTTTCGCAATATATATAATTTAATAGAAAATTTTAAATAATTAACGGCCGTATTCATAACGAAAACTTGGCATGGAGTTAGCATAAATGACGAAATTGAACTGGACTTTAACGAGTTTTGATATAAAATTTTAATTTAAAAATCACTGTAGATTGTACCCAAAACTCATGGCCATATTCTGTGATGATTTCCCATTTCAAAATACATATCGCGACCTTAGTATTGGTTTAGCCCATATGCCAAAAAGTCGGAATGGAGAAAAACAACAAAGAAGATTTACATAAAGTTTTCTCAAAATATATCCGATAGAATTTTTTTGTATTCTCACCACTGCTTCCGTCATATGTTTGAAAGAAAAATGTACATTTTTGTGAACTTTCATCAATCCGATTAAAAATTAACATCTTTATACTGAAAGTAAAATATCTTGTTTTGTGCTCCAGTAACCACTTTTTTTATTTTATTTGTAAAAAGTAGCTTTTGTTGCTCCATATGTATACTAACTGCTGTATATTGAGTAACTTGTTATTGAGATGAAATTTTCTACTTTTTATTGAAAATAAGCGTATTAATGTTATTAGAAAAGATATTTACATGGAATAAAAAGTTAATATTGATGAAACTTGGTATTTTACTTGATTTCTGATTTTTATTTTTTTATTTAAATTTTTTTTTTTTACAAAAAATTTATCAAAAATGATGATATCGAGCACAATTAATGCTTGATATCTCAGAAACCAGGAACTATTTCGCGAAACAGTTTTCGGATTCTGAAAGAGGCTATTCAAAATATATATACCTCATACTTAGCTCAATTTTTTGAAAATGGTCGGTGGGCCAAAACAATACTAAGGTCGCGATATATGGAAAAACTCAGCAAGCCTCGGTTTAATTTCGTCACTCATGCTAACTTCATGCCAAGTTTTCGCTATGCATATGGCCCTAATTATCTTTGAATTAGAAATTTTGAAGTAATGAGATTTGAAGCAACGTCTAAAAATGAGTTGTACTGGCCGAAAGAGATAGATATTTTTTATTCAGTTGAAAAATTTTCCAAATTTTCGGCAACAACTAAAAAAGTAGAATTATAAATTTTAAAACTCGAAAAAGCGGGAGAAAGCGGGATACAATTTCTAGGCGGGATCGAACTCTTTAAAGCGGGATGTCTGGTCAGGTTACGTATACCTGAAAATTGTGTCCTTTTTTGACTAGTATCGTTACTAGTCTCGATACAACTAGTAATATAATTGTCCTTTTTTACTAGTGTCGTTACTAGTCTTGTTACAACTAGTAATATGACTGTCGTTTTTTGACTAGTATCATTACAACTAGTATATGGCTGTCCCAAAGCGTATCTAGTTGTAAATTTAGCTGCTGGGGTACTATAGCTAATCGAAAAGAATTTGGCAATATTGTATGTATTTATTTGTCTATGGAAAAGTAATCCTTACAGACAATTTAAATAATGCTTATTTTACAAAAGAACTTAGGAGGTAATAATAAAAAAGACCAATAAAAATTACATCAACTGCAGATATATTAAAATTATGTGTTTAAATAAATTAATATTATTTTTAATAGCAGTAAGGCTTAAGCAAAAATCAATATAATTATAAAATTTGTTGTATTCGTTGCACATTCTCCTTAGAGGAGAAGAAGAATTGGACAGACAATGGAGCAAAATAGCGTGATGGGCGTTGAGGAACGTTAAACGTGATGTAGTCAATTAAGAAACCAGAGTTTACCTCACCGCTAATTATGTTAAAAAGAAAAGATATGTTCAGAGCGGTTCTGCGGCTTTTTAAAGTAGGCAGCTTAATCAGAGCGAGTCTAGCAGAATAAGATGGTAAATCAAATGGGTTAAAGTTTAATCCACGAAGATAAAATAGCAGAAATTGAGTTTTGAGTCAAGTAAAACTCCAAGATCTAAGATACTATCGACAGACTCCAGCTGATAGTTTTCAAGGGCATAGCGTGCGGGTATCGGACTTTTTCTAACAAAGCGCATATATTTACACTTATTTAAATTCAGCTCAATAAGATTATTTTGCACCAAGCGTAAAACGAGTTAAAAAACCCCGTCGGAAGAAAAACACAACACTCAGTTTACGTCAACTTGGAGATGCTGTTGCTCAGCCTTTTGACGATAACAATAAAAAATTTTCACGTCGTCAGCGTACATCAATATATTGGAAGAACGGATCACATCAGGTAGGTCGTTAATAAACAATTAAAAAAGTAGCGGTCCAAGGTAGCTTCCCTGTGGTACACCAGATATAACATCAATACTTCTGGAATAGGTGTTTTTGAAACAAACGGTTTGTTTTCTATTAGTCAGGTATGAACACATCCATTTTGTACTTCTATCAGTAAAACCCATAAGAGAAAGCTTTTTAAAAGCTTATGGTTGACTTTATCGAAGGCCTCGCTAAAGTCAGTGTAGATCACGTCAATTTGTTGTTGGTGAAAAAACCCGCGATATATAACGGTTCTGAGATGTAACAAATTCGTCGTAGTAGAGCACCTTTTCTGATACCCATGTTGATAATTTGATATTTGATAACATATATGTTCGGTGATAATTTTTTCAAATTATAATACAATTTATGAAGCGACGTGTATTCAGCACGAGTAATCGAGTACATTAGATAATCAACAGATGAACCAGATTGCTTAAATTTTTTATAGCATATGTTCTTTTTATTTTTAGCATGAGACAATTGTATATTATTCCATAGTGGATCAGAAATTTGTTTAGATGTTATTTTCGGAACACACAAATCTATATAGGAGTAAACATTGTTGTAGAATGCATCAGACATCTGGTCAAGGTCTGATAAAGATGATATATATTGTACCAATCTGTGTTAGATAATAACTGATTTAACATGTTGTAGTTAGTATGCTTGAAATAATAAACTTTTTCGTTTTTATTAGCCGAATTCATATCAGATTTAGATGGAATTGTAGGGTGTAATATCAGATTTAGATGGAATTGTAGGATGATAGCAATCTTCGTGATTTGTAATGGGGGAAGATCGCCTAATGAAACAATCAGTCACATCATTGACAAATATTAAATCTAGTATTCTGGAATAATTGTTAACAATGCCATTCAGTTGGTATAGGCTCAAGTCGTATAACACGTTGAAAAATTCTTCGTAATTCGAACTCTGCTTAGTTTGAAGAAAAAAAATTTATCTTCTGGTAAGTATTTCCAGGTCACAGAAAGTAAGTTAAAGTTACCCAATACAAAAATGGAGTCATCAGAAAAAGTTGAACGTGCAATAGATTCAATAGCTTCAGCATGATTACCATATATACTCTGTGGCGAAGAAGGCGGAACATAAGAACAAGTGACAAATATTCGTTTACATTTAAGTTGATACTGCTATAAATTCAATATCATGCGATGAATCAATTATGACCTGTTCAGATGTAAAATTACATGAAACCGCAATAAGGACGGCACCACCAGCGGTTTTGCTACCACGATCACGGCGAAAGATGTTGAACTTGTTGCAAAGTATTTCAGTATTTAAAAATATGTATATGTTTTCAAACAAAAAAATATGTATTTAATAAGAACACAAACATTTTTCTAAATAAAAGGAAGCAGGCAACACTAACAAGATGTCAGCGTTAACAGACTTTAATAATTTTTATTAAAAAAATCTAGAGAATCTAACTAACTGTTAGATCATTATATCGAGATACGGCATATAGTCCCAAACGATAAGGATCGTTTGTAAAATAGTATCAAGTTGGTACGTTTTACCATCTCGAAAGCCTCATTGGCAACAGTTAAGAAAGTATGGCTCTCAAAATTTATACATTTTTTAATTAATTGAAAAGGAAGTGTTTGAGTTGCACTACGGGATATTTCGCATAAAATTACAAATTTTACTTAGGGAAATTGGTTTTTTTCCGAATCAATCTAAAGACGTAAGGGGAGCAAGTTCAATAAATAAAGTAATAACAATGTTTGCTTCTGTTTTTAAGATTTTATTTTATTTGAAGTGTAGAATTATTTATTTATATAATAAACTTTCTTATCTAAAAGAAAGTGTTGATTTTTTTCTGTGAATTACTAAAATTTCGTTAAACCCTCGTAATTCGCATTTATCCCAGAATGTCTCGTTTCATGTCTGTGGTAATGATCAATTTGTCTGTAGGTTTCATCTTCAGATGACATGTCTGTCCCTTGCATAATACGAACATTTTACCAATTTTAAGCAATTATTTCCCTTAACACATGTGAGCAGATTTTCTGAAAAATATTGTACTGATGAGCAGTTAATTCTGTATATATGCCTACTGAACCTTTACTTATATTCCGTTCTAAAATATCAACAAAATTTTGTTTTAAGTCCGTAGAATCTATATGAGTCCTTTTATTACCGAATTTTATCTCTAATTCTGCAGTTTTATTATCATTTAAAACTACTTGCGTTTTAAATTTGTTTACTACCGTATCTAAAATTCCGATATGATCATGTAAGTTTTCCTCTTCAGAGTGAATAGTTGCCATATCTTGGTCCACATTGTTATACAATGAACCATTTTCATTGTCTTTTGAATTTGGAACGATTTTCCGTCATCGCACGTCAAATTTGGTTTGTAAACAGACCGGTTTCGGCTATGTGCCATCTTCAGTGCTCTATTGAACACTAAATCATTTTTCTGTTGTCCGTTGTTTCTTTTATAATACGTTTGTAAACCTAACTTTCTTCCTTGATCCCTTTGTATTCTGCTCCCTATTTCTCTCTCTCTCTCTCACCTCTATATGCTTTTGTGTGTCTCTACCTGCACCGTTGTCAACTCAGTGCTTTTCGCATCGTTTTTAGTGCTTTTTCAACTTTTCGACGCGAAAAATTTTGAAGTTAGTGCTCGAAGCTTTTTTAGTCTAATTTTTGGTGCTTTTATTTTTTGACGGTGGCACTAAACTCAAAATTCAAAAATTAATTTCTTTATCTAAAAAATGTTTTTCAAGTGTAAAATTCTTTGCTAATGCAACTATTTCCTGAACACGTTTTTTTGCAGTCTTGCAGAAGAATAAAAAAATGGTGGAATGAAAGTGCTGCTTCATCTTTTGTCTTTTTTGTCGAACCCCATTAAAACTAATTTTTGTACATATGTATTTCGTTTGCTTGGCACTTCAGATTTCAAAAACTTTCCGTTTTCACGAAATTTGACATACATAAACATATGTATATTCTACTCTTACGTGCGCATCACGTGACGTAAGAACTAGCCCGATAACAACTTGAGCATCTCGGCCATTTTTTGAGAAATGTTCGTCATATTCAAGATTGAATAACTTTAGAGCGTGTCATCATATATCAATAAATTTAGTCTCATGCGAAAGGTTTCAGTCTCCTCCTAATAAGTATTGATTAAAAATGACATAGCTTCCCGTGAAGCGATTAGCTATCTGCGGAAAACACCCAGGGTCTACGGCGGGAATCGAACCCACGTCCTCTGGACTGACAGGCTAGCATCGCTACCACTCAGCCACAGGGCCTTTATTCTTTAACAGACATCAAAAAAGAAGGAGGTTATGAATTCGTGTGTATTTTTTATGTTTGTAATGGCATAACTCTGTCATTTGTGAGCAGATTTTCAAAGTTCTTTTTTTGCTTGCTTATTGCTTGGTTCCACAATTTTTTTCGAAAATCGGTGAATAAATTCGCTCCCCCCAATCAAAACTCTGCCATTTGTAAACCGATTTTTTTAAAGGGTTTGCCTGCAGTGTTGTTGCATAATTTTTTCAAAAAATTTGCTCCACCAAGCATAAATCTGTCATATGTGAACCGATTCTCAAATTTTTTTTCGAAAATCTGTTGTGCATTATCCCCTCCCCCGGAAATATTGATTATCGCGTAATCCTCCATTTTTGAACCAATTTTCAAAATTAATTTTTTTCTTGTTTCAAATCAATTGCTTGCAGTTTGATCCCATAGAAGTGAAAATCGGGCGGACAAAGTGGTAGCCTGATAAATTAATTATCACATAACTCCGACATTTCTTGAGAGATTTTAAAAATATTTTATTTGTAAGGACATGAAAGGTTTGGTACTGTGAAAAATCGCGGACGGACACTACATTTGTAGACAAGCACACCATTTGATCTAACACAAAATCGCGTTGGTTTTGTAATCTGGTACATAAGATCCTTGCATTGAAGTCGGGTTTTTTTGACATATGTAATTAAAGTTATTACAGAGCTAACTACAACTGACAGGTCTTTATTGTACAAAGTCTTTAAGTAGGAATGAAAAACGATTCAAAAGTTGCAGTTTTTTGTTTATGACAACCCGCTCATTTCTATGAAAAACCTGTAGCAATAACTGTGATGATCATATACAATGAATTAATATCGGATATGATATATTAAGCTCTAAAAAATAGAAAAATACAAAAAAGTCTGAAAATCTTTTGCTTTTAGTGGATTTAATTTTTCTAAAACGTTTCGTTTTAAATCGGCTCGATTTACAGAACAGGCAGATATATAACAACTTTTTAAATAAAACTTATAAAAATAAATATCAGTGCTTTTTTCAAGAATTACGCGCTTTTTTACTTGTTACAGTGCTTTTTGAAATCTAAAAGTTGACAACGCTGTCTACCTGTTACCTGTTCCTCTTACTTTCGTTTGTGTTTGTGTTTAATATTTTGTTTATAATCTGCTATATTAGTTATCAGTTGTTTTTTCCCTACGTAGGTAATAATCCGTAATTGTACGTTTCTTAGTAATCCTTTTGTATTGTTCATTTTCTACTACGTTGCCAGGACTATTGTTTTCTTTTGTGTAAAAATATTTTAACGGTTCAAATATTACGTCTGAAGCAGTGTTTATTTGTTCATTTATTATTCTTCCGTCAAATATTTTTTGCTTGTATATTTCCATGTTCTCTAATACGTTCAGTCGCCGTCCTTTATGTTGTGAATGTAATAGTTTAACTGTTTTTCTAATATGACCTGGTGTACATTTGTTGTCGAATATGTGGTTTGCGAAATTCGATTCTGGTGTTATTCCTGGTTCTCTCAGTTTCTTGTTGTAGTCCCTCATGTGCTAGCGAAATCTTGTTTTTATCTTTCTTCCATTTTGTCCGATATAACTGTGTTTGCATGTGCAAGTTAATTTGTACATTCCTTGTTTATCTAGGAAGTCTGTTTCGTTTGTTCTATTTTGCAGTAATCTACCCAAGTTGTTTCTTGTTTGGAATGCTGTGTTAATGTTGTGTTTCCTAAAAAAAGCCAGTTTGTATGTTGATTTTCCCATATACGTAAAGGTAGCCCAGGTTTTCCTTTTATGTTCCTGTTCCGTGTTCCGTTTCTTAATTGCTTCGATATCATTTATAATCTTGTCAACTAGGTCTTTTTTATATCCGTTGTTCTCCTGCATTTAGTATCCACTATTAACAATCAAACTAAAAAAACTCGGTCGAATCTGCTCAATTTCGAAAGCGACGATTCGGGTCCAGGCTTGACACCATGTGTTGTCAAAATATGACCCAATACATATAAAGTTTCCTTTGCAAAAAATTTGCATTTATTTATCTGTATCCTTAGATTTCCATCCCTTAACATTTTAAAAACTTTTTTATATTGCAAATACGTTCTTGAAAACTTGTAGAAAAAACAAGAATGTCATCAAGATATACAAAACATATCTTATTTATGTATAAGGTCACGAAGAACATTATTTATGAGTCTCTGAAATGTAGCGGGGGCATTTTTCAACCCAAAAGGCATCCTAACAAACTCATAATGTCTGTATGGTGTAGAAAATGCTGTCTTTGGCCGATCTTCCTCTTTAACAAATATTTGGTGAAAGCCTTTAGCCAAATCAATGGTTGAGAAATATTGGGCTTTACCTAATTTATCCAAAATATTTTCTATATTCGGAATTGGAAACTTGTCACCGACAGTTATGTTATTTAATCCCCTATAATCTATCACTATTCTCCATTTCTTTTGCCCAGAACTATCTGTTTTTTTTAACTATCCATAAAGGACTATTGTAAGGCGAGTTACTTTCACTTATAATACCTTGCTTCAGCATATCACTAATTTGGTAGCATATTTCTTGTTCATTAATATGAGGGTAACGATATATCCGAGTACAAATTGCTCTATCTGTTGTAGTTCATGTTTCATGTTCTATCCTACTAGTTTTATTTAAAATCTGACCTTCAGTATATATTAATTCCCTAAAAGAATTCAATATATAATTTAATACAAGTTTTCCTCCCTATTTAGTCCTTTATATAGATAAACTAAAATAACACTATCTAATTCCAAACATTCCAACTGATGTATTTCATTTTCCCTATATGTACACAAGCCTAAAAATTCAATAATATTATTATTAATAGTCATATAACCCTTATTTATATCTATTACAGCACCCATTTTGACCTAAAATCGCGTCAAAGGCTTTTCCTTTAAACGTTGTCAACTTCCAAGACATCGTTGCATTCATACAAAACTCCGTTGGCAAACGAGTAATGATCTCTTTACTTCTAGTTGTTCTACCAGTCAAAGATGTCAGTAAATGATATGGTATGTTTTAGTGGTAATCGTTTGTGTTGTGGTAATTTATTTTGATCAAATAGTGATGTAGTAGAACCTGTGTCAATTAGGGCCCTAATCTTGTCTCGTCCTATATGAAGATCGATTATCGGAAGTGTTTCGATGAGGCTGTTGTAAGAAAATTTGCCTCTTCTTCATTATCATAAAGTTCTTCGCCTTCTTGAATATGGTCTACATCCATTTGGTTACCATTTAGTCTAAAACTTTCACTTTTATTGAGTTTACACATGATAATATTCATATCGAATACAAATTATTTGCTGGGTTTTGTATAAGTTTCTAAGCCTACTACGCTTGTCTTATTCTTTTGTGATTTTCGAAAATATTATCATTTGTAAATTCTCAAATGGTTTTTGAAAGTCTGTGCATAAGATAAAGGTTTTGTAACTTTTCAAAGTTGAGGTTGAAGTCTACTGACGATTTGGTAAAGCGCCAATGAAATGCATATAGACAATGCTTAACTATCAGCAAATAGACTTCATTTAAAATAAAATTATGACAATATGTCAAATAATAAATTTCTTAAAGAAAACAAAATGTTTACTTCTCTATTTTAAAATAATTAATAATATTATAGAAAGTTTACTTTCGTAACTCGCTCAGTGGTATTTCCTTGGCAAAAAAGCAATTTTTCGACTATCTAATGATGAAGTTTTATAGAAAACTGGCAAGAATTACAATAAGTATAACATTTGGGTGCATTTTGTAAAAGTAGCAAATTAGTATCCAAGCAGTCGAAAAAGTGGCATATTGCTACTTTAGTAGCACCAGCGGTAACACTGATTGTATAAACAAGCAAATTTGTCATGCAAAACGAAGTTTGTTCACAATTGGTCGATTATTTAAAACGAATATCAAAATAGAGAAAAAAAACAGCAATAACAAAGCACATCACTGTGCTGTACCTATCAACAAGCATTAACTCTTATTTTATTTATTTATTTATTATTGACAAAGCAGCACAACAAGAATTGAATCTAATACATTACAGCACTGCGAAGACGTTGTTAATAATTATGACATTAGGGGAAATCACCCTTCGTTGAAAACTGCTATTGCAGACCTTGCCGGTCATGCAAGTCTAGGATATATGCTACAATATGCAACACAACAAGAACAAAATATAAGAAACTAACATTTCCTCTCTGAGAGTGTATAAAACATAAACATGAAAATAAAATTGGCTTAAACAAGGAAAGTAAACAAAGTTGGTTTGTGTGTGTACGTTTATATTATTTGTTCATTTATTTTATGTATTTAAATATCAAATGTATGCATCATTAATAAATGTTAGTTCAGAATTAATCTACAAATAATAAATTTAGAAAAAATTAAAAGTAGTTTTTTATGGTACATTTGAAAAATTACATAGTTATACATAATGTATGTATTTCCTACATGTTTGAAGAAGACACTCATTTTTTGTAGCAGAAAATGATAGTTTATATCCTAGAGGTGCAAATATGCCACCAAGAGTGATTGTAAAAAATATAAATGATAACATTGATAAATAGCAAAAAATAGTTTAAATATTATTAAAATTAAAATAAAATAAAACATTAAAAAATAAGTATTAATAAATTTATCAATTAATTGTACATTTTTATTTAATTTTACAATTTACAAAAGGTAGTATATTAATGAAGGTTAAAAAGGCACATACAACATTGGTTAACCAAAATATTTAAATATTTCAGATTGGAAACGCTTTGCATTGCTTAAACTTTGAATATTAGGGGGTACTTGGTTCCATAGCCTTATTGAATTTTAAAAAAGTGTCTTTCAGAAATAAGTTTGTGATATCTTATGGAGTTTATCTTTTTACCTCTATTTGACCTTGAGAAGCATATTCTTTTGTATAGGTAATTTGGTTCTTTCATGTAAATTATCTTGTGTAGGAACAGCAAAGACCGGCAATTTAGTAGATTTTCGAAAGATACATTAAAAATTCGTTTCGAAAATTGAGAAATACTCTGGCATCTCTTACGACTATAAATATACCTGGCTATGTTATTAAACGTAACCTTAAGTTTTTGTTTATTTACTGAATCACAGCTAGAGAACAATTCGCAACCATATGGAAGCGAAGGTATTAAGTACGTTTTTGCAAGCAGCATGCGAACATGGAATGGCGTATAACATTGTGTCATCCATAAGTTTCGTAACATGGCATAAGACTTTCCACATATGGCATTTATATAGATGTTTATTGAAGGTAATCTCAAGATTTCTTGCAGTATCAAGAGTTTCAATTTGCATGTTGTTTAAAAGTATTGGCGGGATTATTTGAGATATAGATTTTCCAATTATAACTGCCTTAGACTTGCTTGCATTTAAACTGAGTCCATTTGCAGTTGCCCACTTATGGACATTATCAAGGTCATAGTTAACTTTATGTATGCAGCTGGAGATATCTGATGGATTAGAACTTATGTAAAGCTGCACATCATCTGCGTACATTTGTATATTGCAGTTCTTGATTTGAGAGGGAAGATCATTAACATAAATAGCAAAAAGTAGAGGGCCAAGTATTGACCCCTGTGGTACACCTCGTAACACGGAACAGCTGCTAGATCTTTTATGGCCATAATATACAGATTGGCTTCTATCACACAGATATGACAACATCAATTTGACAGCAGTTTGTGAAAAATGGCACATAGATCTCAGTTTGTAACAGAGAAACGAGTGATTAACTGTATCAAACGCTTTTGAATGATCCAGTAAAATTAAAATTGATAGCATGTTGCTATCTAGTTTTGATCTTATTTCCTCCGAGACATCAATTAGAGTTGTAATACAACTATGCTTCGGTCTAAATCCAGATTGCCTTTCAGAAAGAATAGAATGTTTATGCAGGTATGTGCACACTTGAGTATGTAGTAATCGTTCAAAAACTTTAGCTAAATAAGGCAGCAAAGATATTGGTCGATATTTCTTAACAGACTTTAGTATTGGCATGAGTTTTGCATGTTTCCACGCAATGGAAAAATACACGTTGTAATAATTGTGTTAAACAGGTGAGTTATATACGGCAATAGGTGTTTCAAGATTAATTTCAGAAACCTAGGATGAACATCATCATATCCCACAGATCCAGATTTAATACCCATAAAGGAACTTAAAACATCACTTTGAGTGATATTTATAAAATCAAAGCATGGAAAATTTTGCTCTATATTGTTCGTAACATCATTGCTTGAGTTACAGAAGCTTAGATCGGCCTGTGGCATTGGAATGTTGGTAAATTCCGCATTGAGCATATTAACGTCAATTGAGCTCTCATCTTCGGCATTATTACGTATTATACCCATTTCAAGAATTACTTTCCATTTCTTTTTGGAGCAAGCAGCAGTCTTAAATTTTTCTTCATAGTACCTTGTCTTGGCAGCTGTAATTTCCACGTTGACTAGTCTTCTACAGAACTTGAAAACATTATGTAGCTCAGTAGTTCTATACTTTTTCCAGCGTTTATATGCATGGTTTCGTCTGGCAATCAATGATCTTACCTCATTTGAAAACCATGTATTATCTTTACGAATCTTTGTTGATTTCATTATAACGTATTTATTAAATAAATGTTGAATATTACTTTGTAAAAAGGCAGTTTGTTCCTCTACGGTGGTCATATAAAAAATTTCATTCCATTGAAAGTTAATTAGATCATTATACAAAGATTGATAATCAATATTTTTAAAGTCACGGAAAGTTACTGTTTGCATATTAGTATTACATTTGAAATCGTAGGAGAGGAATATTAGATCATGTTTTGAAAACATAGAGGCTGAAAGCTGATCATAGCACATTAACCTCGAACAGTCATCTACAAAAAAGAGATCCAGTAAATTACTTGACGTGGCGGTAAAATGTGTTGGTGTTGAAATATTAACCGGCCTTAATCCAAGGACGCTCATTTCCTCTGTCAGACTTTTGTCTACAAGTATATTGGCATTGTAGTCCCCAGTTAAAATTACATCTGTATATCCCAGAGTAAGAGTCCTTAGTTCGTTTATAAGAGGGTTTATATCCATATTAGAATTTGGTCTGTAGACCGTACCCAACAGAAGTTTCTGATTGTTATTAAAAATGTCAAGAAATATATATTCAATTTTATTAGATCTTGTTACTGCAACCTCAAGTCTTCTTCGATGTTGTGTTCATTCTTAATGCTTCTTGAAAAATTTTGTGATTGTGCGGCGTTAAATTTTCATTTACCTAAATGGGTTGGTCACTATCAAATCCGGCATGTTTAAGGCATAATGTTCTTTTATTGTCACGAATAAATTTCGAAATTGTTTTTAATAGAAAATTCCTTTGGTAAGGTGAATGCATTTTTATAACTATTACTTCGTCTTTCGGCGAATAGGGTATATTGTCTTTATATATCTTTTTAAGTCTGTATATACTGTCGACTTTAGGAGTTGATATGCTAAGATTATCACAAATACAGCGGAAAACACTAAGCAAATCTTCACCATTGCAGTACGGTATCCCACGTATTCGTATACTACCAGCTACAGTGGAGTTATCTTGTTTTATGAGTTTCTTTTTCACTACGATTATTTCCCCATTTAAGGTTCTAGTCTCAGAAACTTCCGACTCTAATTTCATTAAGCTCTCTTTTAATGCATTTATAGTATTCGTTTCTAACAAAGTAACTCTTTCATTTATTGCTTGTATATCTGTATTGTAAGCTAGCAATGAATTTGCACATGAAGTGGGTGTGAATGTGTTTTATATGTATGAAACATACGCACACACATTATCTGTTGTACTAACAATTATTTTAAAATATCTGTGGTACAACAGATATTTTAAAACAAAAATCATGTAAATTTTTTATCCATTGCAAAATACTATGTTACTCTTGTTGTTTAGTACGCGTAGAATGTGTGCGTGGAATAAAATCATACAATATCAGTTACTTGTGCCAAATAGTTCATTTGAATGTTCGGTCATTCTAGTTCATATTTCCTCAATGAACTAGGTCGTTCTTCTATTTCAGTCGCTCCTTTTGAACTACGAATGAATATTGAAATATCTCTCATTTTGAACTATGAATGAATGGTGAAATATAAGAATGATAGGAGGAAACATTCTATGTGGTTTTCATTCTATCATTCTTTTGTTGGGTATATTGTTGGACCATGTGTTGTTATTGTTGTAAAATTTAGGCTTGCATAAAAATATCTTCAATATATTAATGAATTCTTTGATTGTACAACAGTAACTAGAGAGAGGATAATAAGAATAAATACTAAATTTGAAAAAGTAAAAATAATTTACCATGTAGTAAATATATTCTGTGAAAACGATGCCACAAGTAGCTATGTATGTATATACGTACATGCATATGTTATTTCATCCTATACATACATACACACATGACTGATTTAATATGTACATTTGCTCGCAGGGAAAGGTATATTTCATTTTGTTTCATAGTTCAATTGAACTAGTGAATAGTGGAAACTTGAACTAGTTTCCTTAGTTCAATTGATGAAATAGTTCAATTGAACTAGTTCGTTCGTAAACTACACAAGTCTACACTCATTCCATCATTTATACTTATAGTAACAGGTATGTATTTGTTATATCTGTTTTAGCTATACTTTGTGGTATAGCGGTGCACGTGTTTACTTCGTACCTCTCTAATCGCATGAAGTCTGTGTGTGTCAACAACACCATATCCACGCCCATACCAGTTTCGAGGGGAGTCCCACAAGGCTCAATATTAGGGCCACTGATGTTCTCTATTTACGCCAATGATTGGCCACAACAACTACAACACTGTAATATACATATGTATGCTGACGATGTTCAGGTGTACTTCAGAAGCCCTATGAGTTTGGTAGCGGAAAATGTCGAAAAACTTAACGACTTGAACAGAATTTACCGCTGGGCAGCTAGAAACGGACTGTGTCTTAATCAGCAGAAATATAAATGTATGATTATTCAAGAGATCCCAGCATATTACCGGCGTAAATGTATTGATAAATAATCAGCCTATTGAGATAGTTCGAAAAGTGAAAAACTTAGGAATAGTATTCAACAACAACTTGACTTAGTCAAGTCACATCGATACACTTGTGACGCAAACTTACATAAAACTAAGAACGCTTTGGGTAACACAATACTATACACCGATTAACGTAAGAAAGCTCATCGCTAAATCGTATTTAATTTTTGGACTACTGAATGGCTGTGAACTATTCGGCAAGTGTGACTCCGCTAGTAAGAGAAAACTCTATATACTGTACAATAACATCGTTAGATACGTTTATAGACTGAAGAGGCATGATAGAGTATCTTCGTTCTCAAAATGTCTTTATGGTGTATCATTTGAGAACCTAATAAATACAAAAATTCTCATGTTTCTGCATAAGATCATCAACACGAAAGTGCCAGCCTACTTATTCAATCTAATACATTTTACAAGATCCTTGAGAGGCAGAATACCTGTGCATCGATGCCTTATATTGGAGTGGCAATTTTTCATCAATGCAGCACGTCTTTGGAATTCTCTCCCTCCTAACATACAACAGATAATCAACGCAACACATTTCAGAAAATCCCTTCTAAACTTCTTTGTAATTGAACCACGTGTCTTCTTTTACTTTTTTTCATCTTGTACTATTTATATTTTAATTAAATTTGTATTTTTAATGTTAAGCTCACGCTAATTTGATTTTATTTTACTTTTTATTTTATATTGTAATTCAGTTATAATTAAATTATTGTGGCACATTTTTAACCTTAATACTCCTGCCCTGTAATTATAAGACTCTGTCTTGTTGAGCAGGATTTCAAAAAAGTTAAATTAAATTAAATATAATTAGCTTTCTGATCAATTATAAATATGTAAAATTTTGTTTTTGAGTTTTTGAACACAAATAAATTTAAAAAAACAATTTCTTGCCGCTTATTTCTGAATAACTCCGAAATAGTTAAACATATACAAATTGCATATGGATGACTAAACCCATTTCCAGCCGCGAAACATAAAAGTCATCAATGAAATTCGAGTTCTTAGCTAATTTGAGGTTCCTGAATTTCCGTTATAAAAATAGCTGTACTGAAATCGTCTGAACACGGTATGCGCAAGCGCGAACGCTGCACAAAAGAGTATTGGGACTAGAGTTTTTCTTTTCCCGGACATTTTCATTTCCCGGGAAAGCGGGATTGATTTTTCAATTTCCCGGGAATTGCCGCCCAGTACAAAACGATACAAAATAGCATTTCACTTAATTTATTTGAACAAAAACAAATACCAATTCACGAGATCTGTTAAATAATTAAACGTAAATAAAAAAATTATAAAATTTGAGGTCTTTAGCCGTGCCGTATGGTTTTTAATTTAAATTAAAAAAAGCAATTTTTTATTACATAACTTCTGATTAGTAGCCTTCTGATTTATGATTTATTTCATAAGACAATAAAGAGCATTTCATACTGCTAAGCAAAACTGAATTGAAATAATTAAGTGCCGGAAAAGTGACCACCTGAATTACATTTTTTTTTGTTTATATCGATTTTTAATTGAACCCTGTGTGAACCTGTTCTACATAAAGCTTTGATTTTTTTTTGCAAAAATGTATAATTTTTGAAAAATTCGAAATTTTGAGCTTCAAAAACTCATGTGTGGCTTAAAATAACAATCTGATATTTTCAGAAAATATAAACCAGCCGCCTTATTCTGTAATTCGCTAAAGGTAAAGCTAAATCTTGATCGCTACTATGCTGAACAAATACAAAATTAAAAATTTTTGGCGATGACATAAAACACTAAAATTTCGGTGAATTAAATTTTTAAGACATTCCATAATTTAGCAATACACGTTACGTTGCAAAATTGTATTCGTAGAGGAAAATTGATAAATCGACCGTATAGATTGTTAGCGATATCGATTTAGCTTTAGCGAGTTACAGAATAGGGGGGGCAGTACTTCTTTATTATGCCCACTTTCGCTAAGTCCAGTTAGTGACAATCTGTTATTTTCATTTCTTCACGAAATATGTTTTTTGAGTGCTGCTCTTAGAAAAATATGAAAAAAATGGAGACAAATAAAATGTGCTCAAAACTACAAATTTTTTCTTTTATTTACATATTTTTCTAAATAAAAGCAGCACTAAAAATGTGTGCTTACAAAGAAGAAAAGTTATCATAATAATATTTAAAAAATCCCGGGAATTCTCGCACAATTTTCCCGGGATTTATTTCCCAAAAAATTTGCGGGATCCCGGGAATTTTTCCCGGGAAATCCCGAATGAAAAACACTAATTGGGACCGAAAAGCAGGCCAAAATTATTAAACGTGTTTTTTGAATTAAAAGTTTGAGTTTTTCGATAGTTTTAGGTTTAATTTTATAAACAAAATTTAGTGGCAGATTTTTGGGGTGTTCGTGCTGTTTTTCATGAAAACAGTTAAGGGCTGTTCACATATTACGTAACGCATTTTTTGTCGATTTCTGTGAACATCCCATAAACTAATTAAAAACGTCGAAATCATTATCATGTCAGATGCATTTCATCATAAGTAGGGTTGCCATCCGTCCTCTTTTCCTCGGACACCGTCCTCTTTTTTAGGTCGCCAGGGTTGGTCCTACTTCTTTTTTAGCAATTGTCCGGAGCTGTCCTACTTTTTAGACTTAAATTTTTGAAGCTGCTTAATTGTTTTCAAGGCTTATTTTTTTGCTTAATAACAACTGAGAGGAATTTTATATAACACCGAGTTACAGCACAAGGTTATCTACCTGATATAAAATGCAAAGAGGAACTTAAAACTGAAGACGACAAAAATTGTGATTTACTTGATATTGGTTCTTACTGAAAGATTTGATGGTCTGGTACTGAAACATATTGTTTATCCACAATGCTTGATCCTCGATAAAAAAGAAGGAATATTGCAATTGCAGTCCACTACTTCTGTATCAAAAACTGCTCTTATTGGGTTAGTTGACCTTAATGTAGCTTTATATTCTGCAACTATGTATTGCTAACGCAGTCACTATTACACGTCGTAGAAGTTCTGTTAAGTCTACAAAAAGTAGGCTTTGGAGCCCTTGTCCAGACTAAACTGTAATTATTCTAAAGAAGAAGTGGAGAGATGACAAAGAAATTGTAGCACATGGCGTCATATACCTAAACCAGAAAACAATTGTCAGCCGCGCTTTAGTTTTCAAGTGAGTTCTGTCGCGTCTGCAGGACTTGTTCAAACAGACTTATGAAATCGTCTTCCTCCTAAAAATTTGAGAATGGTTCGTTTTTAAACAAAAATTTTGTTCATATCATAGTCAAAACAAGTCATAGTCAAATTAAAGTATACTGTAAGAGTTTACAACCAATATTTTGTGTGGCAATACTGGCTATAAATTTTTAAAGTAAACTTTATTTAGGACTATAAGTATAAGCCATTCATTTTAAATACTGATAACTTCTATCCCGTAATGCTGTATAATAACAAAAAATAACTCAACTTCTGTTTTGTTTATTTTACCTTTAGTTTAAATTCACTAATCGTATAGGTATCGTCGATACCTTTTTTTGGGTATCGTATCGGCCAAAAAGCGTATCGATACTTCACTAAATTTGATCATTAATATTTTTTAATTCTCTATTAAAGTTCTGTTTATACGCTGAAATTTTTATTTTTTTCGACCATTATTCAATTCAAAGATTTCATAAAAAAACACAATTTATTTGCTGGTGCATTGTCTATATGCAACATTTCATTGGTGCTTTACCAAATCGTCAGTAGACTTCAAACACAATTTTGCAAAGTTACAAATCCTTTATCTTATATACATACTTTCAAAAACTATTTGAGAATTCACAAATATGTAAATGATTTTCAAAAATAAGCATAGTAGGCTTTGAAAATTATACAAAACCCAGGAAATAATTTATATTCGATATAAATGTATTTTATTTTATTGCTTAAACACCAGCAAATAAATTTCATTTAAAATAATATGACAATATGTCAAATAATAAATTTCTTAAAGATTTCATAAAAAACTTTAAAAAATTTAAGTCGTGACATTTTTTCTACCCCTTTTATTACTCTACACCTCTTGCCAACAAAACAAAATTTAATGCAACTAATTTCATAAAATATTTCATCGTGTAAATTTAGTCTTACATTGAAACTTTTGCATTGGTAGAAGTATTGTCGTTGTTATTTCAAATGCATGTTTTTTTATTTATTTATAAAAATATTGTCCTCTTTTTTGGACGAAATGTCCTCGTTTTTTGTGGTTGCCGTCCTCTTTTTCTCAAAATGGAAATGGCAACCCTAATCATAAGTGGCATCATCCGTATCAGGAAGAAGTAGTTTAATAGTTTCTGATGAAAAAGGTTTTTTATTCTTTAGTGTTTCTTGTGTACTGCAGCTTAAAAATGAGTCACTGCTAAAAAATAACCTATTTAGAACATCTCGATTTGTATAACTTCTGCTAAATTTCCTCCAATAATTCGTATGATATAATCTGAAGTGCTTATTTCTGGCCTCGGCAGCTTCTTCTGAAAATTGTCCAATTGGCAAGATTGCTTGCTTTGTAACAGTACCGCCATGAATAAGGATTGCACAGAAACAATTATCACCAAAAAAATTTCAAACAAAAGTTTGTCTAAAAATAAATTAAGTTTTCAGTAAATGGTCTGTCCATAATCTATGAATTGTTTGTTTGACTCTTATTTAGAACGCAAACACCAAAAACAACAAGAAAAACTATGCTGTAAAAAAACAACGACATACACACAAATAACAACAACAGCAATGATAGCAAAAGGAATGCAATTGTACAAAGTTTGTTTACTGAAGATTTTTGAGTGAATAAATTCGTTAATGTTGCGTTTATTCTCATTCATTCTTTTAGAGTCTTTAGATAAACATTCTGACTTGAACACATTTAACAAAGTTAAATTTCATAAATGCTTAATGCATGATGATGATGACCCAGACAATCATTTTGATTGATATATTAAAAAAATCCACTAAATACTTTTGTTTGATTAAGTAAACTATTTTGTTTAGTATTTTTGACTAATTGTTTTATAAATCCAGACAAAAATATTGTTTGATATTTTTCAGAAAATCCAGTAAATCTTTTTGTTTGACCTAGTAAATTGTTTTGTTTACAATTTGTAAATATTTTTAGACAAATTGTTTTATAGATTTAAACAATTTGTTCACTGAAAAACAACACGTTTTTTTTTTCAATGAAATTTTTGAGATATATTGGTCTATATTTACAAATTTGTTCCTAGACAAACTATTTACTATTTCATTGAATTCCTTTACAGAAAATGAAATTTAGTTTTTTCTGTGTGGGTGCCAATTGTAGAGTTGAACATACATTTCGGCAGTTTTTAGTGCATATTCTTCAAAATTATTAATATTTATGCGGTGTCCGCTAGTTATTGCTTCCAATATTATAATTAGGCATTTGATTAACTCTTCGTTTCTACCAGTGTTTTTAGATACAGTTGCTGGAGCCGAAAAAAATCTTCTTGATGTGTTGACATTATTAGTGTTGGCGTATCCTGGTTTTGGAACATCTACGAGTAGTCCCATTTCGTCTTTAAGCCTTTTTTGGATGATTATCTTCCTTTCTTTAACAAGTACTTTATCTTCGTCGCTCCTTGCTTACCAGTTTTGAATTCTCAGTTTATATAAGAGATGGAGTATCGATTCTAAAGAGCGTATGCGTGCGTGTAATGTTGATAGTCCAAAACTCAAAGCATCACGGTTTTGAGTAACATTCTTCCACAATGCGTTAAAATCTTTTGAAGTTTGGCCGCAAATGTAACACTTCATTGTGGATTTTGTATACGTTGCAGCTTTGCAGACTTTTCCGTCGACCATTGTCAGTAGCAGCGTGACCGTTATGCGACTAAAGTGGCAATTTGCCACTTTTTCAACTGCCTTGCCACTTTTAGTGCTCCTTTTTTAAAATGACCTAAATCTGCCACCTTTTGTAATATTATGCCCCTTTTTATGAAATTATGCTTCTTGTTTTAATATACACAAAAAAAAATATAAGAGGTAATATCAACTAAAGCCGCTTTCACATTGTAATACAAGCTTTGAGATTTTTATTAGATTTTGTAAGACGAAAATCAAATCCAAATCAGTCTAACTGTCAAAAAATCTTAAAGAAAATTTTCTCATTACATCTTGTTTCTACACTATCACATTAAAAAGAAAACGTAACATAAATCATTTGCAATAAAGCACATTTTTTCATTCTTCTTTTTCTTTATTTATGCCAGCAAACAAATACACAACTGTTTTTGTTATTCCTATGCTTGTTTGTGTAATTGACAACCTTGATAAAATGAAAAATGTGATTGTTTTGAAAATTTCCTAAAAATGACGAATACCATAATACTGTCAAGTTTCTTTACGTATTATTTGACAAATCATAACAATTTGTTTTCACATTGTTGGATTTTTACTTAAGATTTGCGTTTTTGACAAGTATTAATACTAAATCTAATAGTCTGAAGGCCGCTTAAGCTTGCATATATATTATTTTTTATATGAAAATAAAAATCTTTTGTTAGGCCGTTAGTTAGGCCGTTAGGTAATTTGTACAATACATTTTACCTAAAATCCAAGCTAATTTAGCTATTAGAATAAGGTGCCTTCTTCGAAATAATTTTCATACAACTTTTTTTTATTTTGTTATATGAAAATTCTTTTTAAGGAAAAATGTATGTAACAAAATTATTTAAATATGTAAATAAATATTTAAATAAATATCTTATTATTATTTTACAGATTTATGTGCTAAATATTATAAGCGATTTAGGTGCCAAATTGCTGCGTAATCCTGCCACCAGCAATTATATATTAATGACTGTTGTGGGCTGTGTCTTGGAATGATGGAGCATGCAATCATAAAGTTGTAATTGCTTGTGACCCAGTCATGCGTTTTTTTTATATTTTTGGCTGCTGAGCACAAGTGAAACTTTGCAGGCATGCAATAACGTCCATGAAAATAATGTCCATAAACGTTATTTCCACGGACATTATTTCCATTTTCAAAAGAATATAATCGGGTATGTTCTGTATTCCATGATGAATTAAAATGTGGGGAATTATCAAAGCATTGTTGTTGCAAATAAATATTTATAACAGCAATGCTATGACAATTCCAAAAACTTTTATTCCGCATGGAATACAGAACATGCCTGAATGTCAATAAAAAAAATTAAAATAAAGTCCATGCAAATAGTATTGTTCAGTAAAGATTTTTTGCATAGCCGGCCTTCGGCGGCCTTAAGGGTTTTCTCCTCTGGATATGTCGAATAGTGTCTTCGCTGAGTAAAGATAAAGCGGTTTGACGGACCTTACGGGAAATTTCACGCTCTTTAAAATTGCCTTAGTGTTTTTTTGCGTAGCTCGCACTGGTTTGTCAGTAGAAGCGATCAAAGTGCAGTTTTTGGTATAAATTATTTTTTTTTAATTTTTTCTAACGAATCGCAAAAATTATGGAGAAAAAAAGAGCTGACTTGGGAAAAATAGTTTTTTTTACCAATATTTAATCAATTTACAGCTATTTTTAGGCCTTAAAATGTAAGAAATTGATAAATAATAAATACTCAGTATAATACCGAGTATAATACTCAGGCGAACTAGAGCGAGTTACACAAAAAACACTAAGGTAGTTTTAAAGAGCGTGAAATTTCCGGTAAGGTCCATCAAACCTCTTCTCAATATGATAAAATGTGTCTAAGCATTAGAAATTTAAAAAAAAATTTTACATGCATTTTATATGGGAAAACTTCACATTTAAATGGCAAGTACTTAGAATTGGAATTAAGAGCTCCATCTTGGTGAGAATTGTTCTTTCTGTATATATATATTAAAATTTTGCTTGAGCACCAAGAAAAAACAATTTTTGTGGAAATGAATTACCCTAATGTACATGCAATAAATTTCCGGGATTAAAATTTATTTAGGGAATTCACAATATGTATCTTAAAATTTGGAAATAGCAATATCGTTACACCTTAAAATTTCATTGTGAGTAACGATACAAAGCACAGCATATCAGGGATGGCGAAATTGGTACAATTGTACCATTTTTGGTACAAATTGAACTTGAAAAGTACAATGGTACACCACTGGGCAATGTAGTACCGTTCATAATTTTTCAATTTTTTAGAAAATCTCCTTATTGCAGCTCTTTTATTTTGATAAAATATTTGTCTTTTTTGTCCACTCGTACGTACGCAAGATTCAATATATTAAATTAAAATTTTACGAAATATTGAGAACAAAGTTCGACTTAAAAGGAGGAATATTTAAAGTGTCAGATAAGACCAGCTTACAAAACGTAGTCTCTGGAATTTGAAGCTCTTGCTTTAAATTCTTTTTAACAAATTTATGTATTTGTATTGTAATAAAGGCGAACTTTATTCTTCTACCTTGCAATAGTAAGTTTGTCTAAATTAATGAGCCATTTTCTATTAGGAATTCCTAAATCCGACTTAAGCACACTTTCCTTCTTGCCACAGATAGTACTCTGTACATACTTACATATGTATGGATAGAAAAGTGAAATATTTTCTACACTTAATACATGATTTTGGTTTCAAAAATCTGTTTTGGTACAATTTGGTCCTAAAAAGTACAATTCTAGACAACAATTGGTACAATTTTTAAATCTTATATGCCATCCCTGCAGCATATTAAAGTAATAAAAGTAACGACGAAGTTTGCCGAATATTTCTCACTATTTACATGCGTAGAACACGAACTCAAAATACACAACAAACAAAACAACAACACAAGCACGATAGTCCTTGGTACCTATCAACATGACAAAGAAACAGCAATACACTTAAACCACACACAAATTCTTTATTTAAAATATTGCCGCATTGGAAAAACATGCTTCTTGGACGTTTAAACTTGCCATCTTGTAGCAAATTTCATTTACATGCAAAACGAAAACAACAAACTTTCCAACCCATAATACACATTTTAGAATGCTGTTGTGAACTCCCTAATTGAAACTATTTTTTTAGTTAATTCCAAAAAAGGGTAAAATGTCATCAAAAAATGAAAAAAAGTCGCAAAATAAGATGAGTTTGAAAAAGTCTCTGGCCGTCAAAAAGGTCGCAAATTTGCGACTTTAGTCGACGAACGGTAACGCTGGTCTACACAGCCTAGTTAAGGATGGTGTTGGATTTCGGCATATCGTTTTTATGTTTCCGTTAATATTTGTGATTAATTTAATCTGCACACAACTGCTTTGGAATATATTACCGTTACTATCGTTTTCATTTTCGAATTTTTATATGATGATTAGTGCCATCCATCACAGCTCCACTTGCTTAGAAGTTCCAGAAAATTGAGTTTTTCATAGTCCAACTGCTGCAAAACCTCATCAAGGTATATACATAGTCGTGTTGCTGTGTGGTTGAGGAGAGATTGCAGCTTCACTTCCGCTAATGTATCAGTTACGGTTATGGCATCCTCACTGGGATACAATTTTTTTTTTTGCATTTTCAAGTCATGTGTAACATGGATACAGATTTTTGTTGGCATTGTATAAAATTTCATATTGATTTTTCATGAGTTCTGCATTTATAAATGGTGATAAAGCTCCCATCGCTGAAAGTTTACTTACTGGGTTGACCTCAGAAGTTGTTAAAGATCGCTTGCAAATTCTAGCTTTTCTTGGAGATCCAGTTATATGCATAATTTTTGTGCAATTTATGCATATGACGAGCTAAATGAAAACCCTCTAAAAAAATGTGATGTAGAAAAATCCTGTGTAGCTTAAAAAATACATTTTTATAAAATTGTTAATTATCGTTGCTTTTTCCTTAAAAATTTAAACATAACAATTAGGGTTTGGGAATCGGGAATTCCCGGGAAAAGTCTACTTTTAATTTCCCGGGATATTTTTGAGATTTTCCCGGGAAAACGGCAAATTAAAAGTACACGTTATTTCATAAATATATGGACTTTTTTGACATACATATTTATAAAATGGCGTAAGTGACCGCCAAATTTATTTTGATTCATATAAGAAATTTGTATTATACAGTCATGTTCTGAAAATCACTTTTTTGTGAAAGTGGTTTCAAATCACAAAAAAGTGTTCTGTGCACAAAATTTTTTGAAAATATGTGATTTCAAGCCGGTTAGTTAAGTGGCTGCCGATTTCAAAACACTTACTTATTTTTGCGAGAACTTGTTCATGAATTTTATTTAAAAAAATGCCGAAGTTAATAATTTGATGTGTCTTTATAAATTTTAATGATTTTAGACATTTTTTGTTCAATTTCACGACGAAAGGGACTTTTTCGAGTTTTAACTATTTTTACAAGTTCAATAATTTTAAACCAATGTTGATTTTTTTAGTTTTTGCAATTTTTGCGAAGTTTTTCATTCCCGATAAAATAATTTTTTTGTGTTTCGACATTTTTGCAGTTCCGGACCTTTTTAACCAATTTTGATTTTTTCCGATTTTAACAACTTTTTGCGAGTTTTTGCAACACATTGTGCATTTTTTTATAAAACTAATTAATTGCAACTTTTTTAAAGAAAACTGGTTAAGACAAAATGAGCAATACAATGAAATCAAACGTCTTCTTGTGATTTAAAAAATTTGAAATCACATCAAGTCTTGTGATTTACAAAACAGGAACAAGTCACATGTGTGATTTCAAAAAGGCATGTGGTTTAAAGTCATGTGATTTTCAGAACAGACCTGATAATCCTGTTTTTCTTTAATATTAAAAATTTCAATGTTTTTTTTAAATATTACAAAAGTTCGTTTGACTGACTGTACGACTAAATTTACACGATGAAATTGTTTAAGTTCTCTTTTAAAGTTGCTGTTTTTCATCGTCTGTTTAAATACTAATACCCTGTTTATGGATGCCGAAGGACATTTTTCGTTCTTACAATTTTATTTGGAACAAAAACGAATTCTAAAACTTTGTCCTTGTCTCAAATGTAACTGTAAGAAAGAAAGAATTAATTCGACCTCGATAAACAGGCAGTAAAATGTCCAAACAATTTTTTTAATACAAAATAAAAATGTGAACGGTTGAAACTTATACAGAAATTTCATAAAAACTGCATGAAATTGAAGTCATACCATTTCTTATAAGCTGAGAAAAATTATTGCTTGATTCGAAAAGTATGTACATGCAAGATGAATTTAGTAATAGATGTCGTTAAATCACTATAACAGAACAAAATGGAATACTTTGTATAAGTATCAACGATTGTAGTGCTCTAATTCTTTCCTAAAGTAAATAATTCTATATTAAAGGAACTTTGGAGTCATTTTCGCTGAATTAGTGAAAAAATTTTTTAAAGTGCAATGGAAATTTTAAGCTCATAGAAGCTGTAAAAACTTTGAGTTGACATAGTTTAGTAAATTAACTTTTCCCGGGAACATGATTTTTTCATTCCCGTTTTCCGGGAAGCGCAAAAGTCCGGGAAATCCCAAACCCAAATAACAATTCAAAAAAGCAGAACAAATTACCGATTAAAATCAATAAGTTTCCTTTTCGCAAGAGCGAACAAAGGAAGGGCAAACGATTCTCCAGTTATGATAATATATGTCGTGCAAGTGCCCTCATTTTCGAAATAACGGTATATCTCGAAAACTAAATATTATAAAAAAAAAATTGGAGTTCAGATTCGCGTTCAACGGGCCAAATAACTAAAGATTATTGAAACACTGAATTTGATGTTTTAAGACAAATAAAATAAAAAATCAAAGACATTTAGACAGACTATGGCTCAGGATATGTAAAATTCAGCTCAGCTGAGTATAGTACTGTAACTTGCTTGTACTTAACGATAAGAATCGTCCTGGTAAATTTTCAAGAAAAATAAGAAACATTACTATATATGTCGTGCAAGTTCCCTCATTTTCGAAATAACGGCATATCTCGAAAACTAAAAATTGTTAAAAAAAATTGGAGTTCAGATTCGCGTTCAACGGGCCAAATAACTAAAGAACCAACTTCAATTTCTATGGAACGAAAAAGTTTACCGAAATTTGCAAATTTATGGGCCTTTTTTGTTATTTTTAATGGCATGGTCTTTTTCGATATTTTGCTGTTTATTTTGTTAAATATACGATTTAGATAAAATCCGGTCAAAGAAAAGCTGTTGAAAACTTTACAGAGAACAACTTTTTAGAAGAAAATTTTTTATGATGTGGTCATATTTTTCGACTTGTGGGTGGGTCATCATGCCAAGGACGTAAACTTTTTTGAGTAATTTTTGCATCAAGCCTCCACTTGAGTGAGATTTACACATTTTCATAAAAAAAAATTCCCATATAAATAACGGACACGCTACTGTACATGCATATGTATGTCCTTACATATATAAAGGTATGACGATGTTAGTCTTTGTTTCTGGTAATGCATAAAAACCTTAAAAGCAAAGGGGTACAAGTGCAACAAAAAAAATTCGAGTAATTAAGCTTTAAAGTTTTTTGTTCCCATGTATTTTCATACATATTTTTGGTTTCTAATACATACCGCCTCTTCAAGTCATCGTACAGGTCTGAATTTTTGTAGGGTAACAGATATTGGTATTAACTGTTGATTCCTGCATATAACTAAATTTTTTTAGTTTTGGCTCTCGTACCCCTTTGCTTTTCACCCCCTCATACATAAATATACCATTATTACCGCTATAAACAATTAATTAATTTTAACAAATATTAACAAATAATAAATTATAAAAAACTTTAATATGTTTACAGAAAGTTGGATGCATATATTTTTAAAGGATCTTATGGATTAATATATTTTCGATTAGTATAAAGTTTAATTTTAATAACTTATGTATGTTTATGATGTTTTCTTTTTGTTTTAATAATGAGGTACTTAGCAAAGGGAATATTTTCTTTAAATTATTGGTTTTTTTAAGTTTCATAGTTTAACATTCTATTAACGTTTTATATGTTTTTCAAGTAATAATTTTAATCGATTTTTAAAAGCGTTGATTTAACTGTTGTTTTTTTTCTAGTTATAAATTGTCCGCATTAATAACAATTAATTATTTAAAATTAAGTTTTAGAAACTTTTGCATGTGTATAATATTTTTTTTCTTAATTTTTATTATATTTCACAAAATTGTCTTTAATTTTCCTGATTTATCTTAACTTTTTTGTTTGATTTTAATAAAAACATAATCTAAAGTTATGCTTAAAAATATACATACTATTGATGGCAGCTTTAAATGAACATGTCACACGTTCACTGCAAATGTGTCATAACTCAAAACAACTGGTTTTGCAGAAAACAAACAAAATTTTTTAGTACACAAGAATTTTTTGAGTTATGTCACTATTGAATTGCACGAGCGATATTTTTTATTTACATATACAGATTATGAGTAGTTGGTTATTGATGTTAATTGCTTTTTGTTGAAATCTATAAAAAGTCTTTGTATTTTATAAACTTTGTATAATATACATCAAAATCCATATTAAAAAAAAAACAGCATACAAATATGTACTACATTAATCAGGGTTGTTATGGAATCTGATTAATGTCAGAATCAGAATTGAAAACCACAAAAAAGCGATATTGGTGTAATAGAAATCGATATTATCGGTTTCTTGTTCGAATCAGAATTGTTATCAGAATTTGGTATTACAGAATCCAATTTTTAAACTTTGTATAATATACATCAAAATCCATATTAAAAAAAAAAAACAGCATACAAATATGTACTACATTAATCAGGGTTGTTTTGGAATCTGATTAATGTCAGAATCAGAATTGAAAACCACAAAAAAGCGATATTGGTGTAATAGAAATCGATATTATCGGTTTCTTGTTCGAATCAGAATTGTTATCAGAATTTGGTATTACAGAATCCACTTTTTAAACAAAACAAAACAGCTGATTCGAACATGGTTTTTGTTTATATCGAACCAAGGCAAAACCAAGACGGTTTCATAACACCACTTCAAATCAAAATCGATTTTCATTTATGATCAATGGCAATTCTGACTGACGTTTTTTTAAATTTATTATTTATTTTAACAAACACAACCCGCGAAGCGATAAGCTTGTCTGCGGAAAACACCCAGGGTCTATGGCGGGAATCGAATCCATGATCTCTGGACTGATATGCTATCATCGCTGCCACTCAGCCACAGGGGGATTTATCATTATACGAATTATACATCGGTTGCCAAATGGACTGTATTTGTCTTGATTGTCAAGCTTCTTTCAAGATTGTCAAGATTCATACAAAAACGTTATTTGTCAAGCTAAAACTTATTTAACATTGCGTTTAAAACTGACAATGGTGTCGTGACAATAAATAATACGTATTAGTTGTCAAACGCGCTGATAATTATCTTCGTTACATTGGACGCCTGACAATAATTAATTACAGTGCGCCCATGGTTACTGCAGCTCTCGATGAGCGCAACTCCTCGAATATTGCAAAAAATCAAATATTTACATTGTAGATTCAGTGTACGCAACTTGGCAATAATTTGTGACTCTATAAACGCAACTTTTAAATTCTGTCGTTCAAGGATGTCATTAATTCTTTAAACATTTGTATTCAATGCGCTGAAGAAAACCGTATAAGCTTCAACAAGTTCTGCTTCTTCAAGATCTTTGTGAAACTGTAGCGCAGAAACAAATTGTTAGTACCAAAAGAGCAAAACATTTCAGACTTCTTTTTAAGCTATTTTAATTTTAAAACTATTAACAATTTTACAAAACTATCCCTACAAGAACACTACCGGTCATATAACTAGTTATATGACCAGTAGTGATGTCGGGTATATTGGTTAAAGTTTCTATTAGTTTATTAAGAGCAAACTGAAAGAGATGTGATTTTGCATCTTTCTTTAACTAATTAATTCCGCTAACTACAGAACATATATCTGTACAGCCTGCTGAAACATTTCTAAAATTTTAAAAATTGATATATGCATAAATGAATATCATTGATAAATTAAAATATGTAAATACCTCGTCGTTTTATTAAACAACATCGGCTCCACCTCTTTGGAATAAAATAAACACTTTATTTTGTTGTTTAATTTTTAGCACAGACTTTTTTTTTATATTTTTAACACACAAGTTTTAATTTTGTACATTGATAAATCTAATAAGTTTTATAAACATTTGCTCAATTCACAACCTGTTTTAAGTATTGTAAATCGTAAAAATGTTGTTGGTAATTTACATGTTTCTAAACAAATGTTTATTTGGAAATTGCCAACAACATTTATACGGTCTAAAACACATACCACAGATTGTGAATTGGCCAATTGTAAATGCTTTTTAACGCGAGAAATGAGACCCTACAATATACATTATTTGTCCTACTCTAATATATGCAAGCAATATTTTATTTATTTTTGGCAATATGTAGCAATCAGCGTTGCAATTTAAAGCAAACTTTCAAATAACTTTTTCGAATTAATAAAATTCGCCAAAACCTCTAACCTTTTAAAACTGATTTGGTAAAACTTTAGCTAGATCTATGAAACTGCTTTGATATAACGCCATAATAACTTCAACTAAAATTGTTGTGCTTCAAAATACTAAATAAAATGTGATAGCGTGAAAGTTGGTTCAACTCTCAGACGGCAAAACTGAGTTGAGTTGAGAACGGAATTAGGCGCATAAATTTATTGAGATTGTTTTGTGTTTTACATCACATATTTTAAATAAGATTAATTCAATTTTCTTAACAAATTAACAATTTAAAGTTAAATACATATTTAAATATTTAAGTTGTTTTATCAGCGTTGTCAACTCAGTGCTTTTCGCACCGTTTTCAGTGCTTTTTCAACACTTCGACGCGAAAAATTTTGCAGTTAGTGCTCGGTGCTTTTTTAATCTAATTTTTGGTGCTTTTATTTTGTGACGGTGGCACTAAACCCAAAATTCAAAAATTAATTTCTTTATCTAAAAATTTTTTTTCAAGTGTAAAATTCTTTGTTAATGCAACTATTTCTTGAACATAAAATAAAAAAACAAAATAAAAAGTGGATTCGAGCAATTAGTGGTGCTTCATATTTTATCTTTTAAAAGCATCAAAACCCATAAAAAACGAATTCTTGTGCGTATTTCGTTTGCTTGGCACTTCAGATTCCAAAAACTATCAGTTTTTAACGAAAATAGGGTGATGACTTTTTGGATTTTTTTGGAAATATACAAGCTCCAGTTTTTTAAAAATCGTGGAGGGCATGGAAAAATAATAAGAACTGCGATATCACTTTTTCGCGATCATGAAGTTTTGTATATGCGTTTTTTTTAATTAAAGAAGACATATTTTAAAGTTATTTTTTTACTCAAAATGGCAGGTAACGATTTTGTAAGTACGATTATATAAAAAAACACAAAAATAGAGTTTTTTGATTAATATATAACTTTTTTTAATAAAAGAAAAAAATCGTGTAGACAAAACTTCAATGCATTTGGCGCGTGAACTGTTTTGCTTATTTTTACTTATTTTCCATCCCCAACACGATTTTGGAGCTGGAGGATGTCGCCAAAAAATACTCATTCTCCTAATATACATATGTATGTATATTCTACTCTTACGTGCGTATCATGTTGAAACTATCATGTAAGAACTATTCCGATACTTTTTATGGTTTCTTTTTATAGATGTCTAAAATTGGGCATCGCTGCCATTTTTTGAGAAATTTTCGTCATATTCAAGATTGAATAACTTTAGAGCGCGTCATTGGATATTAATAAATTTGGTGTCATTCGAAAGGTTTCAGTCTCCTCTTAATAAGTAATTATTACAAAGGACACAGCTTCCCGCTACAAGATCCTCTAAAATGTCAAAATATCCTGGGAAAGGTATATGTAATTTTCTTTATTTTTTACAGAGTACAACTGAAAGGTCTTTATTGTACAAAGTCTTTAATTTGGGATGAAAATAGATTCAAAAGTTACAGTTTTTTCTCTATGATAACCCGATAATTTCTATGACAAACATGTAGCAATAACTTTGATGATCATATATAATCAATTAATATCGGATATGACATTTAAGCTCTAAATAACATTAAATTAAAAATTTTAAGAACCCCGGAAGAAAATAGATGATAACTTCAAAACGGCTGTACCAATTTTCTTTAAAAATAGGTTAGAGGATTTTGGATCAAGTCACCCTTTAAACAAAATTTACAAAATTAAAAATCGATCTAGCCATTTCGGAGCTACGGTGTCAAAGACACACAGATTCAACAGGATACATGTAGAAAATATGTGATATCTTCTAAACGCTGGACCGATGTTCTTCAAACATACCTAAGAACACTCTCGATCAAGTCACCTTTCAAACAGAAAAATAAAAATCGGTCAGCCGTTTGATCTATACGTGGAGTCGTACAGACACACAGACCCATACTACAACCTTACAAAACCCTTTTTTTTTGGTAGGGGGCTAAAAATAGAAAACTACAAAAAATCTGAAAAATTTTTTTAGGATATTTAATTTTTTTTAATTAATTCGTTTTAAATCTACTCGATTTACAGAATAAGCAAGTATATAACAATTTTTTTTAAATAAAACTAAAAAATTAAAATTTAGTCCTATATATATATATATATATATATATATATATATATATATATATATATATATATATATATATATATATATATATATATATATATATATATATATATATAAATATATATAAATATATATATATATATATATATATATATATATATATATATATATATATATATAAATATATATATATATATATATATATATATATATATATATATATATATATATATATATAATATATATATATATATATATATATATATATATATATATATATATATATATATATATATATATATATATATATATATATATATATATATATATATATATATATATATATATATATATATATATATATATATATATATATATATATATATATATATATATATATATATATATATATACAAATATATAAATATATATATATATATATATATATATATTATATATATATATATATATATATATATATATATATATATATATATATATATATATATATATATATATATATCTATATATATATATATATATAAATATATATATATATATATATATATATATATATATATATATATATATATATACATATATATATATATATATATATATATATATATATATATATATATATATATATATATATATACATATATATATATATATATATATATATATATATATATATATATATATATATATATATATATATATATATATATATATATATATATATATATATATATATATATATATATATATATATATATATATATATATATATATATATATATATATATATATATATATATATATATATATATATATATATATATATATATATATATATATATATATATATATATATATATATATATATATATATATATATATATATATATATATATATATATATATATATATATATATATATATATATATACGTGTATGTATTAGAGGGCTGCACGAATATACTCGAAAGTACTGGTATGTATGCTTGTGTGTGTATGCATGTATGTTTTTTTGTATATATGTATGTAAATATGTATATTTGGTCGTGGCTATGTATGTACACACATATACATGCATGTAATCATAAGTATATACATAAGAACATACATCTATGCACAAACGAAATTGATACGAGTACATTCTACGAATACATTTGTGTACACTTTGCAGCCCTCTAGTATATATTATATATGCTCAAAATTAGGACCATATAAACTAGATTTTGTTTATAAATAGCACTATGCAACAAAGTGAAACTTTGTCATGACCTTTGATGATTACTATATTTGTTTGATGTGTTCTGGTCCTCTAACTACAAAAACAGTCGAAATTTAAAATTCTATGGATACGTTTTTTAATTTGTCTAAAATTTTTCAAGAAGCTGCTACACTTGGAAACGGGTTATCCAATTTCCTTACAAAGAGCACTAAAAAACTTGGAATAAAATTATCTTTAAACCCAAGCGTTGCCCAAGCCCTATGCGCTTGGTGCTCATTTGTTTTTGTAAAAGCACTTAGCTATAGTCTGTGTGTTTTAATACACACATACAGCACTCAGCATTACCCTGCAGACAAAGTAACTGGTATGTAGTTGGAACTATACTAGTTGCTTTTTGCTTCAGACTAGTTGCCTATCTATCCTGTTTTCATATATCGAACTATCGATTTTAACATTAACAACTAGTTCATTTGTATACAGTTATATCCCAGTTGGAATCCTAGTTATAGTAAACTAGTGCGCTTACTAGTGCTTTTATTAAGAGTTTTGTAACTCTTAAAAAATCTTTGGCTCCTCCGGGGTACGAACACATATTCATCATACTTTAAGGCAAGTACTCTATCCACTGAGCCACATTCTACTTATTTTTTTAATAGCTAAAAATATGTTTTATATAAAATCGTATACCTGAAAATTTTGTCCCATTTTGGCTAGTATCATTACTAGTCTCGATACAACTAGTAATATAATTGTCCTTTTTTGACTAGTATCGTTACTAGTCTCGATACAACTAGTAAAATGATTGTTCATTTAGACCAGTAACGTTACTAGTCTTGTTACAACTAGTAACATGACTGTCGTGTTTTGACTACTATCATTACAACTAGTAATATGACTGTCCCAAAGCTGTAACTTTAGCTGCTGGGTAGCAATACGAAATACACAAAAAACGTTGTCTTATTAGTTTTTTGTCGTTCTTCACTGTACACACCCAAGTGCAAAGCAACAACAAATAAATATATGAAATATTTTATTTCTTTGTATGTATTGGTTTTTACAACAAAAAATATTGAATAAAAATTAGTTTTTCTTTAAATGGATTGGTGTTTGCTCTTCCATAAGAAAATTTGGGCACGCCTGCTTTCAGCCGTTCTAACATTATATTTTTACATACATATTAATATTATAATTAATACTTTTGAGGAAAATAAAACTCTGACATGATAATTTGTTATTGTTTTTTGAAAATGTTCAAACAACAATTATATCAGAGAGGCATTTTCTTCAAAAGTGTTAATACTTGTGTTATAGTCTGAAACGGCCTTAAATGGTTTCGGAATTATTCAGACCGCAATGATGAAAAATATATCGTATATGTTCTGAAAAAACGCATATCGCTTAAAATTTGCGTTTTCGGTTTGAAAACGTCAAGCTGGTGTTCTGAAAAACGCTAGAAATTTTTCGTTTTCAAACCGCTAGTGTATACTGAAGCGGCCTGGTCCATTTTATTTAAACTTCACTTTAAAGAGAAAATAAAATGATGCACAGATTAGAGGCCAGATTCTGTAAATACAAACGCTTTTTGCGTTTTGAAATTTGTATAGAAAAAAAGTTATTTGAAACGTATTTGCGCTTCTTTTCATTCAAATTTGAAACGTTTAAAAACGAAATTTTTTAGAAAATCTGCCTATAAATTGAATATGTTCTCTTTTTATTTGATGAAAAACTTGTAACGTTTTTTCACGATTTTAATTAAAAACGTGCAAATTAAAACTTTGCTTTGAGTTTGTCAATTGTCTGTCTCAATTGTCTCCTCATGAACTGGCGCTGATTGTAGCTTTTTTAAAGTCAGTGTAGCAAACAAGAATGCTGTAGGCATTTTAATTTAAAACTTGTTTGTTTGGCTATGTTTCATTATGATAAAAAATATGTTTTCGTTGCTCGAACACAACTCCCGAAACAGCAAAACGCTAACAAGTCGTACGGTTTTCAGATCATGCTGAAATGCGTTTTTCAAACCGTAAGCGATTTGAAAACGCAGCGTTTTCCAGAACATGGGCGTGTATTTTTTTATGCAAAATTGGAAAATTTTTATTATTTAAAAATTTATAAAGAATCGAAAATGGCAAAAACTTACCATTTTATAAACTGATCACAAGGTCACATATATTACAAATAAAATAAGCTTTATTTCATGAAAATCGATGGATAAATATTGATTTTATTTATAATAAATTGAAGTCACATAATTTTTGCTAAAGTTGCGAATACATATTTACACTGTATAACAAAATCAAGTTTTTTTAACAAGGTTTTTACAGCTGATTTTAATCGAAGTCACCAAAAAAACATACATGTGTATCGGCGCTATGAAAGTTTACATCTGGGATTTATTTTAGGGGGAGTTAAATTTCCCTCCCTCTCCCGCTTTTTTGTATATAACTATACTGACTCGGCATAGAATATCTGGTATGGCTTAAGTTTGAGGTATAGGATGTGTTAAACAATTTTATGTAAAACACCACAAGGAACATTTTTGTGGAACAAATAACCCCGCTATATCGCCTCTGAAGATGAGTTTTTGCTCCTTATTTATTTAGGGGCAAAAAAGCCCCACACCACGAAGAGCTAGAGCGTTCAAATGTTCTACAAAACTGTTATGTTATTTTATATAAAAATGATGAACACATCTTATACGATAAAAGTAAGGCCTATAAGATATACTATGCCGAATCAGTATAAGTATGTGCAAAAGGGGGAAAATTTAACTCCCACTAAAATAAATCCCAGATGTAAACTTTCAAAACGCCGATACACGTATCTATTTTTTGTAACCTACCAGAAGCAGTTGTAAAAACCTTATTATTTAAAAAAATTGATTTTGATGTACAGTGTAAGCATTCCCAATTTTAGCAAAAATCAGGTGACTTCACTTTATTATGAATAAAATCAATACATATCCATCGATTTTCATGAAATAAAGCTTATTTTATTTTTAATACATATAAGTGACTGATTTGATAATTAATTAAAAAAATTTTAGTTTTCCAATTTTGCCCAAAAATATATATATTTTTCATCATAGAGGTATGAATAATTCCGAAGCCATTGAGCATATGTATTAAAAAAATATTTCAAATGGCTTAAAGGTAATTTAATTCCACGTCTTTTTAGTGATTTTTTTAGGAAAGTGGATCACCATTTTCCAAGTTATGATAAAATCGGTAGAGCAACGTCTCCAAAACTCGATTTTTTTTTTTGCTAAAATCAGGTAATTTCACTTTACTGTGAATAAAAGCAATATTTATCCATCGATATTCGTGAAATAAAGCTTATTTTATTTGTGGTATATTCGGCTTTACGGTCAGTGAATAAAAATGGGAACATTTTGCAATTTTCGATTTTTTATAAATTTGAAAAATTAAAAATATTTCGATTTTGCGTAAAAAATATATTTTTCATCACTACGGTTTGAATAATTCTGAAACCATAGAATATATCGAGAGCTTATATTCAAATAGTGCTATCTGCAAACACCAAACTTTTTCAGGAGGGCCAAAAATCGTGTCGTTCTTGCATTACTAAAGTTTTGCATAATCAATTTTCTAATAATATAAAACCTTGTAACATAAGCTGTCAATATTGTAGATAAAACTTTTAATAATCAGAGAATGGAACCAATTTTTGCTCTCATAAAAAATTGTTTGTTTGCAGACAGCACTATTTAAAGATAAGCCCTCCATATACAAAAATAATGTTAGAACGGCTTAAAGGTAATTCTATTTAGTTTTTTTGTGGTTTTTGTAGTAAAATTGGACAAACTCTTTATAAGTTATAATAAAATTAGTGGAGCAGCCTCTTCAAAAATCCCAAATTAAAAAAAAAATTAACAAAAAAATATATCCATAGAATTTAAAATTTCGACTGTTTTTGTAGTTAGGGGAATATAACATATCAAAAAAATATAGTGGTACTCCCCAGCATTTTTCTTGTTGCATAGTGTAATTAAATCAATGTTCTTGTATCAAAGTTCTCAAATTTGTGACTCGGTTAATGCAACAAACGCAGTTGTTGCAACTGGCTTTGGCTTTTATTAGTTGCAGTAACCGAGGGCGCACTGTATGACAATTAAACTTTGAGTTGAAGCAATATGAGCTACTTATGTATGCTTAAGCATAAAATAAAGAAAAAAATCAAGATCAGCGCATCATTCGTTATTATAAGTTTTATCTATTTGAATTTTCCTGGTTTTATGCATAAAACTTCCATCATTGTCGACATACGTCATATGACTGTCTGACAGACAATTGAAAAAGTGTACATGAATTAATAAAAAAGTGGTATCGTCGTAGCAGCATTGTCAGATGTAAATACTGACTAAATGTTCTTTGTGTACTTTTTTAGTGATACCAGTCCCGAAATCCGAACTTTTCAAATTACGTTTTTTAAGTGAAATTGTTATACAGGAAAACTCATAATAAAAATCAACACTTATAGCAATTACATATTTATTAAAACTAGCAAAGCAACTGGTTAAAAAATGTACAACATTGTAAATGTTTAAACAAAGCTCATTACGAAATTTTCCAAATAAATAAAGAAATATGCTTTTTGGAAATAATAAAACCAACTGCTTACAAATTTTCAACTTTGTAAATTATCAAAAAAAATGTCGTTGCGAAATTTAAGAAATAAGTGAAAGAAAAATGCTTTTTTGAAAATTATAAAACCAACATTCTCGTTTAATTTTTTTTCTTAATGATTCTTCAGATTCTCCAAAAGCAAAGTTCAAAATATGCAATAAAATTATTTGCAAATCCCCGCAATCAAAAAAAAGGGGAAGTTACTGATTTCAATCCGATTTTCGAAAATCAAGTTTTTATTAGATCTCGACGTTTTGAGGAATCTGTTCTGACTATTTTTACGATAATGTCCGTATGAATGTATGTATGTGTGTGTGGGTTTATGTGTGTGTATGTTTGTAAATATGGCCGACTTCCTAAACGCCAAAATGCATTGCGGTGATGTGACTTTACATTGTTTACAACAACAAAGCACATAAAATTTTGCGTCACTACAAGGCATTTTGGCGTTTAGGAAGTCGTCCCATCTCATAGCTTAATCAATAGCTCCGATCTAGTCCACAATTTGCGTGCAACTAAAAGTTGTGACTATAAGCGAAAAGTACTGTAATACTAATAAAAAGCAACATACTGATTTTTAATAGCATTTTAATTTTTATATATTTTGACAAATATATTCAAACATATTTTGCTTGAATTTTGCAAAACTGGCAATTATTTCATTAGTATTTTTGTCGACTAAAATCATATTTTTCATTTATTATTGTTTATTTTTAAAACAGCTGTTTGTTTTGCACTTTACACAATCTTCCAGAAGAATAAGAATATTTTTTTTCTCAAATTCACTATCATTTACCCAATCTTCCAGTACGGGAACATTTTTCGTGCAAATTGGGATCCCGCGGTATCCTTATGTTGATTACGGGAACGCACCGAATGTCTTAACCGATCGGGAGCAAACGTTTATTTAAATAAATAAGAAGCTTAAACAAAATCAAAGCTTTGGCATGAACTCGGTAATCAATAATGTTTTTATTTTCTTACTTTATACCGTACTACATACAGGAAAAAAGCCAGCCTGTATGTAGTATGGTATAAAGTAAGAAAATAAAAGCATTATTAATTACTGAGTTCATGTTAAAGCTTTGATATTGTTTCAGCTTCTTATTTATTTAAGTAAAAGTTTGATGGAATATCTTTAGTTTTTCTATGAAATTTTTGGGTAAAGGTTCCCTGACGATCTGCATTTAGGAAGTAGCTAATACACCTCAGTAATCACTTTCAATGTGCTTTTAATAAATCAATTAATATTTTAATGAATAAATAAAATATTATGCCTATTCCACAGTCTAACCAGACGCGACACGAGGCGGAAGATATTGCCGTCTCAGCCGAAGTGGCCGGCATCACAAAAGAGAAATAAGAAAGTATTAGTGTTTCCTTTAGTTTGTTTTACGCATATATTTGTAAAATGTGCAACACTTTTAATTGGATAAAATGAAACACCAACACGTAATTGTTGTCTCTTTCTCCAATAGCCGGCATAAAAACCTGATTTGGGCAATTTGCAACTGTCAAAGTTGACGTGTCTGGTTAGACTATGACTGTTCGTTTACTTGCTACAATTTACTATTTTTACTACAGCTGGAAGTTTTTAATGCAAAAAATAAACAAATTTTTGCAATTGTACTAAAAGTAGTAAGAATTTCGAGTAAACGAACACAGCTATTAATTTTGGGAAATAATGAGATTATAAATTTAAAAATTAAAATGTATTACAACCCGTCTTCACGAGACATAAGTTTGGAAATTTGTGTGTTAGCAATTGTCAAAATTCTGTCCTAACACAAGAAATTACCGTGTGGACCGAATGTGTTTGTGTCCTAACACATGTTTGGAAATCAATGTTAAAACACAAGTCCGAGGAAATATGTTAGAACACAAGCTGTCAAATTTAATATTTTATGGAAAAAAATAATAAATAAAGTTAATAAATAAATGTTTTAGATGTTTTTTTGCACATTATTTATGTTCATATTCATAAAAATTTTAAAAACAGAAAAATAATGAAGAGAAATCTATAGAAAAATTACAAAATGCTGTGCAAATTTACTACACGAATATATAAAGTTTGTGTCCAAACATCAGTACGTTTACGCCCCCCTTAACATAAGTTTGTACACATGCATTTTTTGTGACGTCATTTTGCCGACGTTATTTCTTGTATTAAGAAATATCAAATGTCTCGTGAAGACGGGGGGTTATACATATCAAAGTTATTTAAAAAAAATATTAACAAGAAAGTATCAACTCAGAATAAAAATGAATAAATTAAAATATTTTAACCATGAAAGTAGTCTCAACTTAAAATACTTGAAGTACTTTGAAATAATTTATTTTACGAAAAAGATCTCGCTCGTTCTTTTTTGTGGTGGTCAGAACAATATAAAATTTTTACAGTTAGTAGATATGAATAAATAATGTTGATATTCGGTAAAGTGATAAAATCAAAATTTTGAGTTAACACAGTATTGTTAAACAAGTGCAATATGTATATACATTAGGGTGTCCGTCAAAAAGTTGAGGTTTGATGCAAAAATCCCTCTCCAAAAATTCTACGACTCCTGAGAACGCGCCTTCCCGTGCGGTTACGGTTGAAGTTTTATTAAATTACACTTAGGCTGAGGCCACACGGGCGTTTTAAAACGCGGCGTTTCTCCTTTTTATATTAAATTTGAAAGTTCACAATTTTTTAAAACTTCAAATTTAATATAAAAAGCAGAAACGCCGCGTTTTAAGAACGCCCGTATGGCCTCAGCCTTATACGAAATTTACAACTTTTGGAAAATTTTGTGTTCTCTAGAAATTGAAGTTATTTCTTTAGTTATTTACGCCGCTGAACGCGAATCTGCGGTCCAATTTTTTATCAGTTCTATTTTTCGATATATACCGGTGTTTCAAAAATGAAGGCACTTGCACGATATATGTATATTAATTAAGTAGCATAACATGAGATGGGTTTGCCCAATTCAGTAAAAAAGAAAAACCAAATTCGACAACAAAATTATGTTTAAGTCGAGCGAACTTTGTTTATAAATCTGCAAATTAATTTCAGAGATAATCGCCCATGTTCTGGAAAACGCAGCGTTTTCAAATCGCTTACGATTTGAAAAACGCAAAACGCATTTCGGCATGTTCTTAAATCCGGGCGATTTGCTAGCGTTTTGGTATTTTCCGAAGTTGTGTTCGAGCAATGAAACATATTTTTTTATTACACCGCGTCTTCACGTGACATTTGATATTTCTTAACATAAGAAATAACGTCGGCAGAATGACGTCACTAGAAATTCATGTGTTCAATCTTGTGTTAAGGGTGGAGTAAACGTACTGATGTTTGGACACAAATTTTATATATTCATATATTAAATTTGCACGGCATTTTGTATTTTTTTTTATAGATTTCACTTTATTATTTTTCTGTTTGTAAAAATTTTATGAATATGAACATAAATAATATGCAAAAAATAAAAAAACATCTAAAACATTTATTTATTAACTTTATTTATTCTTTTTTCAATAAAATCAAACCAATTTTTAAAAAAATCACACATACATATTAAATTGGACTGCTTGTGTTCTAACATATTTCCTCGGGCTTGTGTTTAAACATTGATTTCCAAACATGTGTTAGGACACAAACACATTCGGTCCACACGTTAATTTCTTGTGTTAGGACAGAATTTTGACAATTGCTAACACACAAATTTCCAAACTTATGTCTCGTGAAGACGGGGTGTTATAAAAAAACATAAACAAACAAATAAATTTTAAATTAAAATGCCTACAGCGTTAATGCTTGCTATACTGGCTTTAAAAAAACTATAATCATCGCCAGTTCATAAGTAGACAATTGAGACAGACAAAGCAAAGACTCAAAGCAAAATTTTAAATTGCATGTTTTTAACTAAAATCATGAAAAAACGTTACAAGTTTTTCTTCAAATAAAAGGAAAACATATTAAATTTAAATTGTGCACCATTTTATTTTCTCTTAAGGTGCAGATTTAAGGTGCAGATTAAATAAAATCGACCAGACCGCTTCAATATACACTAGCGGTTTAAAAACGCCAAATTTCTAGCGTTTTCGTTTGTCAGAAGACCTGCTTGGCGTTTTCAAATCGAAAACGCCAATTTTAAGCGATATGCTTTTTTCAGAACATGGGCAAATGTAAGTTTGAACATAAAACTTAAAAATTTCATAAAAATGTTAAAAGTTGTCTCACTAAATTGAGAAAAAAATCAAAAGTTTTCCACCTATTTTAACGAAAAAAGGCTCATTTCCTTTGGAATATATTAAACTATATGATATTTTGCAAAAAAATAGTGCTGTTGGTATATTTTTATTTTTTTATGTATTGAGAAATTCATTACTTGACATATTGTCATAATTTTATTTTAAATGAAATTTATTTGCTGGTGTTTAGGCATAATCTATATGCATTTCATTAATACTTTACCAAATCGTCAGTACACTTCGAACACAATTTTGAACAGTTACAAACCCTTTATCTTATGTACAAACTTTTAAAAACCATTGAACTCTCACAAATATGTAAATGATTTTCAAAAATAAGCATAGTAGGCTTTGAAAATGATACAAAACCCAGAAATGAATAAAAAATTAAAAATAAAATCCAAATTAAACCCTTAAGAAATTTATTATTTGGCATATTGTCATAATTTCATTTTAAATAAAAATTTTTAAATGAAATTTATTTGAAATAAATTTCATTTAAAATAAAATTATGACAATATGTCAAATAATAAATTTCTCAAGGGTTTAATTTAGATTTTATTTTTCATTTTGCCTTATAAATACTTTTATTTTTATCCAATGGATTTCTAACTGTGTAAAGGTGTAGAAATATAAAATAGATTCATATCGAACATAAATTTTGCTGGGTTTCCTATAATTTTCAAAGCCTAGTATGCTTATTTTTTAAAATCATTTACATATTTGTGAACTCTCAAATGTTAAAAAATTTTTAAATTTTTACGAGACAATAGTAATACAATAATTCTCAGCTGAATTGTTTTTACTATTGTTTAAATTGGTGAGGTCTGCTTTAAGTGGAAAATATAGCATAATATATGAAATTTTTACTTTAAATCCTTGTCAAAAAACTCCAGAGACCACAATCACAAAATATTTTAGGGGAATAAAGTTTAAGTTGCCCTCTTTTTGGTAGAACAAATAAATTTTGCATTTACCTGAAATGTACTTTTGGCTAAAATATTTGAATGCTGGCCCATCGTGCAGTGGCGTAAAGTTTTTGGAGTCAATTTTGCATCAATCCTCAACTTTGTTGGGGGTGAGACCAAAAATATTTCTACTTTATAAAATAACGGACGCCCTAATATACATACGCTGCATACATACATACATTCATGTAAGTTCAATATAGTCAGCTAAAAGTAGTTTCTAATTTGCTTAAGGATTTAACAGATTTTTTCATTAAATTTTGACATTACTTTAAGCTAGCTTATGCATATTGTAGCTGGGCCTTTATTCTGTAACTATGTATTGTCGACGTCACCTCTACTTGACACTAAAGAATTAGCACTTTTCTATTCCTTGTAGAGGTAGAAAAACTATCGATGGTACTATCGATTGTATTGATATTTATTTCTTTTTGTGACTCTATGTTTTTATTCTGCAATCGATTATTATTTGAAAGCAATCGATATTTTTTTGCCACTATCGGTAGTAAATTCTGCCATGTGGCAGATAAGTGGCTTGTAATATGGTATGCACATAATACAGAACACTTACTGCCACGGGAAGCATGGCTGAATGCTATCAGACGCGTCCACAGGTTGCGGATAGTGGAAATCCCAGTAGACATTTTGGGCAGCTGCGAATCAAATAAACAGTCGCGGACAACTCAGCGGTTTCAAGGGGAGAGTCTCGGAGGTGCCATGGCACCGAAAAATACCGAGTTGCCAGTGATATTTGAAACGACGCACAGTGGCGCCATTTGACTTTTTTCGTTGCAAAAATCATATCTTTTGAACCGAACAAGATAATCGAATAATTTAAATTGCATGTCATAGATAATTGTTCAACCTATAAAATGAGCGGTTGGAGTGGACGCTACACCTTATAGGTGCTTACTTATGGGTTTTCAAAGTTAAAATTTGTGAAAAAATCCAAGTTTTGGTAACAAAAAAATTTTTTTTAAGAATTTTATATTTTTTTGTAGTTCTTTTGTAAGCTTTTCATGTTTTAAGATATTACCTAAAAAATTACAACAAAAGATTTTTTTTTTAAATGATTTTTTCAATTTTCTGTAAAATATTCATTTTCTTGGTAAGACAAAGTATGTCTAAAATACAAATCATTTCTAAACTCTAATTTTTTTCTAACTCATCTATTTTATGGTAACAAAATCAAATTATTTTTACCAATCTTATATTTCTTAGTTCTTTTGAAAGCTTTTTCTGTTTTAAAGTTATTAGCCAACAAATTAAACAAATTTTTTTTCAATTAATTTTTTGAATTTTCTGTAAAATATTCATCACAATTCGTAACAGAAGGTATATCTAAAAGACTAATCATTTCTAAAGTATAATTCCATTGTAGTTCTTTTCGTGACTTCACATGCCGCAGGGAAGAAATAAGTGGATCGGAAGATGCTGCTAACATGTTGAAGAGGTCCTCATTTTGCCTCACCCTTGATGCTTTGAACGTGTTCTGCAATCTATATTTTTTGTAAAATTTGTTAAGAGACTCCTGCGCTTCTTCAGAAAGCTCTCCAATTGGCAAAGACTGGTACTCAATTATATCTTTGCCATGCGCCAATATTTTATGGACGGTCGGGGTCAACTTCTTCTGTGGATAAATTTTTGCTAAAAGAGATGCAGTTTCCGATGCATATTCTCCAAATTTTGTAGAATTAACACTTTCTTGGCAGTTTAAAACATTCAAGATCGTTCCCAATCTTTTGACGATTTCATTGTCAATTCCAGTGATTCTACTTACTGCCTCATCATTTGCAAAAAATCTCCTTGAAGTGTTTCCATCGTTTGAGTTACCGTATCCACACTTGGGGCAGTCTACTTTTAGTCCAAGTTGTTTCCAAAAAGCATTCTGTATTTGCTTCTTTCTGATCTTTTCCTTATCCTTAATTGATGTATTTTCATCGATGTTTTCATCTTGTTGTGGTAGGGTATACGCCAGTTTTAGCAAGAACTCCATACACCTTATCCTTGCGTGCAATGGTGACATTCCATATTCGTAATTCTCCTCGTTTGTAGAATCGTTTAAATTACCGAAGTTCTTCTGACTCTTTTTGCAAATCGGGCATGTCAATGTTGAGGTTGTTCCTGTCAGTTCGTTTACGACTTTTCCGTCAACCATGGTCAGGTGGAACTCGTAACTACATTCAATATATTTTCCTTCTCCAATTTGCAATTTTGTATGCTTAATCTTGCTTATTTGTTCTTCAATGTCCTTCACCGTGGTCCTTATGAGTTCTGCCGATTCCTTTGCAAACTGAAACATTATTGGTCGGCAATAATGCACTGATGACGGTCGATGATTTTTCCAGTGTAGGGAAACATCAGATTTTAGCCGCAATGGAACAACAGATGCCATAAACATATTTCCGTCAGATATTGTAGTGTCATCGGAAGATATCCTTTGCTTATAAACGCTTTGTCCGGATGATCCATCGCAGCCCCATTTGCTGATCAATGTTAGTTTCTGAGGAAGAATTTCCACCTCATTTTCAGGAAGACTTTCCAACAACCGTTTTGCTGTATGGTCCATAAGATCCTGCAGATTGGCTTTCGCAGAGACTTCCGTAAACTCCGTACGCAATGGTCGTGAATTTATTTTGGCTTGCGTAATATGCTTGTATCCGGGGAAAAGGTCAGCCCCGTGTCGCATTAAAGATGCCCGTAGTATCTCATATTTCTCTTTGGAAAGTTCTAAGTCCAAAAACAGAGCCAAGGCTTCTTCGGAACTATACTTTTTAATATGTGCGTTTGTGGGAGTGGGAATGCTTTCCTTAATCCTTTTTAGTCGCAGTGGGCTTGCATCAGCAACAGATTTTGTAATCTGCGACCTAACTCGTTCACTATCCTTTATGTATTTAATAGACAGCGCATCCGATAAATCCTTCGTGGTCAAGTCATTGGTGGCATCGGCAAGTTTCCTCTTTCTTGTGAAAATTGAACACTCCTCCATACTTTTTTTTGGCCTTCCTTTTTCTCCTCTGGTTGATGTGGAGGGTTTATCTACTGCCAATATATCCAGGATGGTGTCTTCATTAAGCCAGTCCTCGTATTTGGAGTTGAAGATGTTAATGGTTCGATTGCATTTCACCCATTTTGTCTTAATTTTGGCATGTATCATACAAAGATTATTTTTTATACTTTTGCTTCTCTCAATATTTCCGTATAAGCTATCGAGTTCTTCTAAAGCAGCTTCCGCGAAACACGTTGGTGTAATTGACTTTCTAAACAGTTCAAATAATTTTAAATTGTTCAACGCCATGTTTTCAATACTTGTTTCGCCAACTTTCAGTCGTAGACTAATGCAGGCATTAAGCTTGTTTTGCAATATATAGGCCTATGCTACCATGTCTACAAATGTACCTGTTACATGCATACATATGCATTTGGGCTGAATTATACAGTTTTGATATTATGCACGTAGCCAAATGAGATTTGTGCCTACCTGTACCATAAGTCAGTATTGTTCTTCACCATATGTACGCCAAAAATAATTTTTAAGTGAGGTGCGTACCTGCTTATTTCAATGAGTAGTTTTTTGTGCATCTTGTGTCTGTAACGGAATATTAGGACCAAATTTTTCGCCAGAGGCTCTCAGGTAGACAACTGACTCAAAATGCAATTTTCAAACTATTACATCAAAGTAACTGTCAGTCAAGGCATGTAAGGGATGCCCGCCATACAATTTCTGCAACAATGTCTTTTTAACGTTTTTTACCTGTAGAAGCCAAATAGGCACGTAAAGGCAGATAAAACCTTTTGAGTTATGTAAAAGACTAGTTAAAGAACATATTTTGAAAATATGGCGGAGGTAAAAAAAGGTAAATTTTTTTTATTTTCCGTCAAAGTTGAAGAATAGTGAAAAAATGGATAGTTTTTAAATACTGATTTACCTAGAGAAACACAAAGCAAACAGCACAATTTTTTTTATTGTTATACATTTAATAAGCACATCAATCACTAAAAACAAAAAAAAATACTATTCGTTGCCTAGTTTTCGTGATATTACACCTGAAATCGGATCAAACTACCTAAAAATTGTGTGTTTTTTTAAATCCGAAAATTGGTTAACTTTGAACAGTTATGTCTTCTAAACTAAAAATCTGATATTGTTAAGAGTAGCATATTTGAGATCGTTGAAAAGTTTACTATAAGATGGATTCATTTAAAATTTCGCAGGCGCACATGAAAATTTTGATTTTTGCAACCTCGTTTGCTCTACGGGCGCCACTGTGCGACGTGGCGAGTAATTGGCGCCACTCAATAGCCAATCAAATAACAACCCGTTGTTATAAAAATAAGCATGTCTGGAGGCTCCAATTGGCAATCCCGATACCAGAATCGGGTGCGATCGGCCAATCACCGGTCCATCCTAAACTTCGCTGATTACAGAAACCACAATAAATGAAAATCAAAATGATCCCCAACAGTTGACGACCTTTAGCTTTAAATCAAGGACACGATTTGTAACATAGAATGTCAGAACGCTTTTCGAACCATCAAGATTAGCCAAAATTTGCAAGCAGTTCAAGAAATACAACCTTCTCTTTCTTGGTTTATGCGAGACAAGGTGGCCTGATAATGGCACAATAACAACCGCCGATGACAACACCTTCTTGTGGTCGGGGAAGCCAAGTGGAATCCCTAGATCCAGTGGCGTAGGTTTCCTACTTACCAGAGAAGCTAAGAATGCCCTAATTGACTGGAAACCTCTTTCGGATAGAATTATATCCATTCGTCTTCGTACTCGTGCACGCAATATCACATGCATCCAATGTTATGCCCCCACGGAAGTTTCCGACTCCAAGGACAAAGAAGACTTTTACAGCCTTCTAGAAAGGACAATAAAAGACACGCCTAGTGGTGACATTCTTCTCCTAACTGGCGATTTCAACGCACAAGTGGGCCCAGATAACACTAACATGGAATCTGTTATGGGATCTCATGGTATGGGACAAATGAACGATAATGGAGAACTCCTCACCGGAATTTGCGCAAATAACGGTCTTATTATCGGTGGCACTATATGCCCTCACAAGGACGTACATAAAGTAACGTGGGTTTCCCCTGATCACAGAACAGAATCGCAAATTGACCACATTATGATAAATAGAAAGTGGCGTGGATCATTACTGGATGTACGCAATAGACGTGGTGCAGATGGAGGCTCAAATCACCACTTGCTTGTAGGGGAGATAAGACTGAAAATATCTGCAATCCGCCGTCAAAAATCTCAGTGTTTGCCAAGACGATATGACGTATCCAAGCTTAAGTCTACATATGCACGTGAAAGCTATGTCGATTCTTTAAGGACCCGGTATTAAGGTGTATCGGACGACAATAGAAGGCAGTGGAGTGAAATAAAACGCATTTTTGCAGAGAGCGCTAGTCTGCATCTTGGATACCCGCAACGTACGCGTAAAGCCTGGATTTCAGACGATACTTGGCAACTTATTGAAGACAGAAGTCATATGAAAGGTGTCATAAGCGCTGCTCGAACAAGAGCCTCAAAATCCTGCCTGCAAGCCCAGTATAGCAATCAAGACCGCCTGGTCAAACGCAGTGCGCGGCGAGACAAGCGCGTTTGGATGGAAAATATGGCTTCTGGAGCTGAGGCTGCCGCCGATACACACAGAAGTAGAGAGTTGTACAGAATTGCAAAACAGATTTCAGGGAACGCCCGTACAACCGCATACCCATTAAAAGATCCGGATGGGGGAACTGCTTCGTCTACGGAGCGGCAATTGGCAATATGGTCCGACTACTATGCCGACATATTGTCAGTTCCGCAACCTACAACGGTCTGGAGATGCCACTGCTCTTCACATGATACCCGAACTGACATAAGTGCAGCCTACCCAGATGAATCAGAGATCGCCAATGCTATACGAACATTGAAAAACGGCAAGGCGCCAGGTGTAGACAACATCAACCCGGAACTGCTTAAAGCCGATCCAAATCTCACCGCAGCGATCATCAGACCCATTATCGAAGAATTCTGGTCATCGCACTCCCTACCGTCCGAACTAAGCGAGGGAGTCATAATTAAGCTGCCCAAGAAGGGAGATCTCACAGAATGCAAAAACTGGAGAGGTATAACACTACTAAGTATGATCAATAAGGTGTTAGCTACTATAATCCACGCGAGACTGTCATACGCTCTCGAATCAGGTCTTCGAAACGAACAAGCTGGTTTCAGAGCTCACCGCTCTTGCACTGATCATGTAAATAGTCTACGTATCATAGTGGAGCAATCTGTGGAATGGCGATCTTCATTATACCTAATCTTCATCGACTTCGCCAAAGCATTCGACACTCTCCACCATCGGGCGATTTGGAACGCACTTCGATGCAAGGGAGTTCCAGAACTCAACAAGCAGAGTACGGCATGAACGCTTGATGAGCAACCCTATTGGTATAAGGACTGGAGTGCGACAGGGATGTATTTTATCACCGCTGTTATTTAACATCGTACTCTACTCGGTTTTGCACCAAGCAACACGCATTAGAAGGGGCATTACATGGGGTATGAATGGCCGACTGGCAGTTTTAGACTACGCCGATGATATTTGTCTGCTCGGCCATAACTTTTCCGATGTATCTGCCAAATTGGATGAAGTACACCAGATAGCAGCCAATGTTGGCCTACATATTAACATCGCCAAAACAAAGGTTCTACGCATTAATACCGGCAATCCTTCTAAGTTAAAGTCAACAATGTAGAACTCTAAGATGTTCAGTATTTTTGCTATCTGGGAAGTATAATCCACCACCGGCGGCGCACGTGAAGATATTGCGAACCGCATAAGAAAGGCAAATCAGTCATTTGGAGCGCTGCATAGCGTATGGAAATCACCACAAATACATCTTAAAACTAAGCTTCGCCTTTTCTCCTCAAATGTGAAATCTACTCTTCTATATGGCTGTGAATCCTGGAATTATACTGCGAACGACATTCAAGCACTGCAAGTATTTACTAACCGCTGCTTGCGAAAAATATTAAAGATATTCTGGCCGAATGTAGTTTCCAATAGAGATCTCTGGCAAAGAACAAGTGAAACGCCAGTCCGCAACGAAATTGCAAGGAGAAAATGGAGCTGGATCGGCCATGTTTTGAGAAGACCTCAGGACGATGTATCCAAGATGGCAATTGAATGGAACCTTTAAGGCAGCAGAAGACGAGGTAGACCTGCATACACCTGGAGAAGATTAATAGAAGCAAAGATTAGCGAAACGGGAATAACTTGGTCCGAAATAAAACTGATGGCGCAAGATAGATCAAGATGGAAGAATTTTATTGCGGCACTTGTTCCAACTTGGAGCCATAGGAGTCAATATATAATATATATCGGTAGTAAATCATCCACTACTATTGTTTTGATACATTTTTTCAACAATCGTCAGTTAGTTAAATTGGATTTAAAAATCATTGATCGATCTCACACACTTTTCTTACATTGAATTGTTACAATAATTTTAGTTTTGTGATTTGTTGAACTAAGAAGTAAAGTTCTGTTTTGCTATCCTATTTTGCATTTTTACGCACATATTTAGTACTTTCTTTGAGAACTATATCACGATAGTATCATCGATATATCGATGGAATTTTACCTTTTGATAGTTTAGAATCGATATATCGATATATTTTTGTTCAAAATAACGTCGGGTTGACGTGACGCCGACAAATAGTTTCAGACTAAGGGGGAATATCGAGACGTTTCACTATGTTTTGGCAATTCCAAGCTATAGTTATTTTAATTATTGTTTTTTTGGAATTATAGTTACATATTTTAATTACAATATTATGAAATAATTTTTTTATTAAAAGTCATTTAGCGAATAAAGTTAAGATAAAAAAATATTCAAAGTTATTTAATTAGTTTAGCTTAAGTTAGTTTTTCATTATATTCCATTAATTAAATAACTTTGAATAAAAACCATAAAGTTCGACTATTCATAACTTAATTATTAAAAAAAATATTTAAAATTTATTTTACAATTATTTAACATTTGATTTCTAGAGAATGACATGCAGAAATTTTTAAATAAATAAGGAGTACTATACAAAATAGTAAAGGAGAAGAGTTTAGCAGACCGATATAATAAAAAAATGTCTTTTATATACAACATACAACTTTAAAAACTATTTCAAAAAGGAACAAACCAAAATAAGGATACTTATCGTTAAAAAATACGATAAAATGCGATTTAAACAATAAAAATTAGTATTTTTCCTTGTTTTACTAACAAACATAATAAGAATTATTTGAATTACGTGAAATTGTAGGTTATTAGTTTATAAAATAATTCTTATAAATGTATTGTACAATTTTAACGGTAGTAAAATTTTTAAGCGAAACAAAATGTGTTTGGTGTTATACATTTAAAACATGTTTTTAAAAATTTATAGTTCTATATTTACTGCCTTATTCACAATACTTAGCAAAGGTTTATGAAACAAAATTTGTATAGAAATCTGCTTCATAAACCTTTTTTTTTTTTTGATAATTTTAGTATGAATAAAGCCCTTAGTTTTTAAATACATACACATCATAATTTTCTCATTATTTTTTAGTTTACAACTTTTTAATTTAGTATATTTGTGTTGCTTTAGGCTTCTACTCTTATTATTAATCGGGTAACATATGGACGAAACTTACGGGAAACATGCCTCTACGCGTGGGATCACCTTCAATTACACCTTCCATCCAATTCTCATCATCGGTACGCTCATTAAGCACAATTAATATTTCACCTTCTTTAAATTCCAATTCATCATCATTGTCTGCCGAACAATCGTATAAAGCACGACAACGACGATGACCAGTCTGTTTAAAAGAGAAAAACAAAACAAATAGAATTAATTAAAATTTTTTATATGTTTTAAACAGATATCACTACTCCACAAACTCGCAACTTTTGAATGTATCTGTCTTTAGACTGTGAAATTATTATTCGCAATATAAAATATAGTAGAACTGCATAAATAAAATTTTTGCATCATATCACATTTAATATTAAAATGCATTTATTGTTTTTACGTGGTTTACCCATTTTTTAATTCTTCACTGTACTTTTCAAATATCGACCTTAAATTAATGAAATGGTTTACAAGAATAATAATCTATACAAATGTACCTTTCTTTTGCATATAATTTTGTTGGAATATGGCATTTTTGAATGGTACTGGATGAATTGCAGATCACCAATTCAGTTTTAGGAGATAACATAGCACGATCGGACTCGTGAACGTGGTTAGAAAAACTTTCGAGGAAAAAAGATATTGCTCTGCGCTCTTCATTGATGTTTCTCAGGCATTTGATAAAGTATGGCACGAAGGTTTAATACATAAACAACTAAAGCAAAACCTACCCGCAAACACCCTTAAGCTTCTAAAAAGCTACTTAAATGAACGAAAATTGTTTGTTAAAGAATTTTCTAAGCCCTCCGCAGCTGATTGAAGCCTATATTATATCTTATACATGCCTCTGACTTGCCGATAAGCAGTAACACACACATATCAACATTTGCTGATGATATAGTTTTTCTAAGTGTTCACGAAAGTCATCAAGAAGCTTCAGCACACTGCAAGATTATATATCTTAGTTGGAAAGATGGCTAAAACAATGGCGGATAAAAATTAGCGAACAAAAATGTATACATTTGTTTTTACATTGTGCAGCGAAACATGTATACAAATCAATAACCAAACTATTTGATTTACCTTATTAATTGATCCAAAAATAATATCATGAAAATTTCCCATATAAAAAGTTCAGAAAAATACACGCTTAAATGATTTCCGCTTACTTGCAATACATACTCGCATAATTGACTTATACGATTAGCATGAAAACATTTCGGTTATTTGCACTTGGAAAACTCGTAAAAATGGTAATTGTTATATTTTTAATAAAAGTATTATAAAAGCTTCCCAAATAATTTTTATAGCACAATCTCTGCAAAAATCGGATGAACTTAAACATATTTTCCAGTAATTATGGCCATAACACTCCTTTATTTAAAATGACAAAATTGTACCTGCTTCATTGTATTCTGCTTGACCATACCACTCTATAATAATATTGTGTAATATGTATCGCGTTCGAATATTAGACAAACATTTGAGGACGACTATTGCTAGTGAAACTGAAACGAAAGTAAATTCCTAGAATGCATCCTTCACTTAGTTTGTAGCAGCAAATCATTCGATCTCGAAAGTTTGCTATTGATATCAATAGCGAATCTGTAGCAATACTAAAAGCGAGTTTAAATCGAAAAAATTTAAAAATTATTTCTCCACATGTTTGTCTTAATTTATTTATTTACATAGATACATATCGTCACCTAAAAGTAAAATAACGTAACATAATTTTTAGAAACAACAAACGCAAAGTTTGTAGAAATAAAAAATATCAAAAACGAAAAAAGAAAACATGTTTAGTATAGCGTTTATGATAAATGTTGCTGAAATGGAAAACGCTGAAGTACAGCAGATGGATAAGAAGGAACAAAGGATAGAAAGAAGGAAGCTACGCGATGCCAGCAACCCACTTGATTTGCCACTTTGTAAGTATATGAAGAAATTAATTTATTATCACATAATTTATTAAAATTTTTCATTTTGAAGGTTTGAGTAAATAAACCGGCCTTCAAATATCTGTTGGATGTGTTAACGACCAACATTGAGCCAAAACGTAAGTCGTTTGCAGTTTCCCCAATCGTTAAATTAAGTGGTGATCTACGCTTCTTCGCCGAAGGGGGGTATCAAACTGGTATAGGGAAGGATTGTGATGTACCTGTGGCCCAGGGTAGTCTTAGCAAAGCTCTGACAGAAGTTATTAATGTTTTTGAGGAACATTTATGCCCAAGATGGATAACTTTCTGCCGAACAGAAGAAGAAAAACGAAAAATTTCGTTGTCTATATATTAAGCATGGTATTCCCAGCGTAATGGGATGCCTTGATGGAACGCATGTCCGCATAATAGCTCCTTCTAATAACAAACACTTATATTACAACAGAAAGGGTTACTACAGTTTGAATGTGATGCTGGTAAGTTTATGTTCTATTTTATACCCAATAATTAATTTTTAAGCAATAAGATATTTTTACAGGTCTGTGATCATGAGCTGAGGATTCAGTATGTTGATGCCTCCCATGCCAGTGCATGCCACGACTCTTTTATTTGAAATTCTAGCGAGTTGCGTGCTCATCTTGAGCAGGAATACCTTAGAGTTGGCAGCAATTATTGGCTTCTTGGTAAAGTTTTTAATGACATCAGACAGTATGCATTAATTAATAATGCTTTATTTTCTAGGAGACGCAGGATATTCTCTGGAACCGTGGCTTCTGACCCCTCATATATGTCCTCAGGATGGGTCCGTGAATGAAGCTGACTCCAAATGTCGCAATGTGATTGAACGCACCAATGGTGTCTTGAAAAATAGGTGGAGGTGCATTCTTGGTGCTAGAGAGCTGCACTACGCTCCATAAAAAGCAGATAAAATAACAAACGTTTGCTGCGCATTGCATAATATCTGTATTCATTTTAAATGCAATACCAATGTAAGCGATCTTGGAAATTTAGATCATATTAGCGTTCAAGATAATGATGTGCTATCCTTCACCTCACGGCAATGTTTGTCCGTTGCCCAAAATATTAGAAATAATATTGGGAATAATCTGTAATAAATGTCTATTCTAAATAAACCACACATTTGTATATATTTGTATATAGTTAAACATTTATTAAAAAATATGTAAATACTTTAGAAACAAAACAAAAAAAATTTTAAAGCTTGAAAAAAGCAAAACAATTATTCACAGATATTGGTATAGCTTGTTTTTGTAAAACATAAATAAATTGTACAATTTTGTTTTCAATATAAATTCAAGATTATTGCTTATTTTTTACAAAAATAAGCAAAAAATTACAAAACCAAAACAAACAAAAAATAGTTTAGAAAATCCAAAAGTGCACGCCTCATAATCTCATTTAGACCGCGAAATTAAATAGGCTTCTATTCCAAATTATACTGAAGCATAAAAAAATAAACACTCGATTAGTGAAGTCTTTCGGTCGTTATCGTGACCACATACAGGATCCGTACATACAGACAAACGGACGTCAAGGACAGAACTTTTTTAAACAGTTTTTTAATTAGTTTAAATAATAAAAATGATATTAAAAATGTCATGAGTGTTTAAAATAGTATTTTTTCTTAATATGTGTGTGTATATAATTTTTACAAGTACAATATATGATAATAATAGAGCCATTTTAAGTTTGAAAAATCAGTAGTTTCGCGTGAAGTGGGAGTAGTACCCACCTCAACGCTTCGCTTATGAGGCACAATTACATAATTATTTAATGATTACGTTTTAGCTCTTCTAGCTCCAACAATCTACGGTTTTTTTCAATTTTATCGTCGATTTCCCTGAGTCGTAATTTCTTCATGACCAAATTATGTCGCTTTTGCTCTTCTAATTCTGCTTTCTTTAAATCGTAGAGGCGGTCAATCGAACGGTATACCTTTTTGGTGTTTAGCTGCTGTTCCTTCATCTCTTCCAGCATCTTCTTTTGAATGCAGATCTCCTCAGCAAGGACATCGCTAGAAGAGACGTGTTTGTGCAGATCTTGTTTGACTCTTTCTTTTTTTTTGGCTTTTGTGGTGTTTCTTTGTCACTGTCGTGCACACTCTTTCTCAATACTACATTGTTTTGTTTGATTTTTTTATGGTGTTTCTTGGTCGCTGTCGTTCTCTTTGTTTTCCAATATCAAATCGTCTTCAACTAATGATTCCAGCACTGCTTGTGAATAGCTCTCTGGAGTTTGTTTTTTGTTACTCGACGTCCCTAATCCGAACGTATGGCCACAGCTTCCACAGACTCCTTCATACCAATCAAGTTATAAATGGCTTCTTCGTACGTAGACAGCTTTTGCTCCATATTAGGGCCACCGCCAGTTGCTCTAGTAGATTTTAAATTTTGCGCTGCCTTGTGCCGTAGATACTTTTTCTGGTCGCACCATACCTGAAAATTTTTTTGCACTTTTACTAAAGTATGTATTATAAAACTAATTTTGTTATTTTTACCTTCTTCCATTCGGCAATACTTTTTGATGGTGGCCCTGATGCGTTTAATTCCGCCTCCATATTAAGCCACACTCTGTTTTGCTCATATTTGCTTCCCTTGAACCACCTGCGTGCAATTTCTGGATATAATTGCATGGTACTTGAAAGAATTTAAATTTGCTTTCTGTTTGTGTGTTTCGACCTGTAAGTAAGGATAAATTACTATTTTTATCAAATTTTTTAAAAAAATATTTAATACTTACATTTTATGGTTAAACTCCCTTTGAATTTTTTGGCGGAATTTTTCCCAAATTTTGTCATTACATTCTTTCTTTATTTGACATTTGTAATACCTACTTTTTTCCCGGGGAAGAGTTTCCCATTTCGAAGTTCATATAGAATAAGGGAGAAGAGAACATTTTCCCGAGGAGACTTTATTTAGAATAGGGGAACAGGGAATAGGGGAAAAAACTCCCAGGGAATTTATATTTAGAATTGAGGTGTAAATGTGTTGAAATGCGTCAATAAAAATAATAACCACAAAATAAATAGCATCAATAGGTTTGCGTCGACATGTTCGAACAAGTTTGCTATTTCGAGGCAGTACTGAATTTAAGAACATAGAAACATTTCTATATTACTTCTCCTACGTAAGTCCGATTCATAATGGAACATTCAATTCTATTGGAAACATAGTCTTTTGTAATCCAATTAGATGCACATAATTATTATTAGCTTCACCTATATAAGGTGCTTAAAAGCAAAGTAATTAAGCTTCAAAGTTGTTTGTTCCCATGCATTTTCATACATAATAACTTTGGTTTCTAGTACATACCGCCTCTTGAGGTTATCGTACAGGTCTGAATTTTTGTGGAGTAATAGATATTGGTATTAAGTGTTGATTCCTGCATATAACTCAATTTATTAGTTTTGGCACTTGTACCCCTTTATTTTTCACCCCCTCATATATAATAGCTTTATTTAGTGTGCTTAAGTAAACTTAAAAATTTTATATGCGAAAATTTCGCGCTCTTTTGCTTTTCTTTGTTTATTTGCCTTTTAAATCACATGTTCATGGTTACTGGTTTTCACTGGACAAATTTTTTCAGTAAAAAATTGTACATACTCGAACGTAGCTATTAACCATTTTTATTTTGTTTTGCACACTATCCAAATGAACCGTAATAAACAATAAAAAACAAATAAAAAACAATTACAAAGTGTGAAATCATATACTTGATGATACATTATTTTAAATTTTTATTATTAAATCGTTATTTTTTAACCCATAAGCATGGTACCGTGTTTGTCCTTTCTTGCGAACTACTGAAAAACATATGAAATGTATCTGCAACATTTTGAGTCTTCATGCGAAATAATATAAGCACCACTTTTTTCGTGTGGAATTTACAACAAACACATTGCATTTTTTTTAAAACGTACACAATTGCAGCATACTTTCAAGGGCTATTATAATTGGTTACTTGTCATATTTTTCGTATGAAAAAACTAATGTTGATCAACATTTTTCGCAAATTTGAACAGAGTACTTAGCTATATGCATAAAATTTTGTAGGCGTGTAGTTTCATCCAAATAATGAATGTCTATCAAAAATGCGATTTTAAATTTTTTGATGATATATATGTACGTTGTTTTCGATTTAAATTCGACGAATATATACTACTCTTACGTGCGCATCACATGGCGTAATAATTAGTACAATAACTCTTACGGTTCCTATTTTATGGCCATATAAACTCGGGCATCTCGCCCATTTTTGCGAAATGTTCGACATATTCTAACTAGGGATGTAACGATACGCCGTTTTGCCGATCCGATACCGATATTTAAAAATAAATATCGCCGATACCGATTCCGATACCGATACGAATATTGAAATTGAGTTCAAGTTTAGATTAACAAAACTCAAGTGCAATTTTTTTTATTATACAAAATTACATTATAAGAGAGAATATTTAAAATTGATAAAATATTGGAAGTAATTTTTAAGGAGCTACATTTTCTTTGCTTCCAAAAAATCTATATTAAAAATTTGCAGATAATTGGTAGAAAAGCAAGAAAAAATGTTTAATTCCTTTATAATTTAAAAAAATACTCGCCATGCTTTTTAAAAAATCGATTTTTTTAAAGGACATTTATCAACTAATATTCTTCTAAATAACCTAATAGCTTATTTATTAAAAGACTTCTAAGTTTATATTTATTCACTTAAATTTACATGAAAATGCAGTTCTGAGTTTAAATTCGCATAAAAAATTTTGAAAATGGGTAATTTTTTGTCATTTTTCCTTGAGGAAAAATCATAATAGAATACCGAAAAAGAAATTTGTCCTAGCATCGCTTCCAATTCGGTGATTGGTAATCGAAAAACAGAACTTCTTGCAATGGCAAGGATATGTAAAACTAATTAGAAATTATCCAAATTTGCAATACTTCCAGATCGCGAATTCTACATTTTCATGACTTCTTTGGAGTATCTTTTTTTTTTGCTGGAATAAGATTTAAAAAACAACGACTTGAATTTGAATTCATGGTAAAATTAACAAAAAATAAATAATTTTTTTCACAAAATAACATCATAAAATATTATTAATTTTTAAAATTGATATTAATAAGATTTAAAAAATAACGAAGTGAATTTAATTCATGGTAAAATAGAACAAAAATAAATTATTTGTTAAAAAAAACTGTGAAAAATATTTTAAAAGTATCATCGTATCGACAGTAAAATATCGCCGATACCGATGTATCGGAAAATCTGAAGTATCGCCGATATATCGGTATCGGTATTCGTTACATCCCTAATTCTAACCTAGTATACATTAGAGTGGACCGATATTGTATGAACAAAAAATTTTTTTTACGTACTTAAAATTATTACTACTCCCAACTTTAACCGGCCGTGTTGAAAAAAAAATGTACTAGGTACTTTTGGCAAGTGACATCAAAAGTTGGCGCGATTAGCACGAATTCCAAAATGGTATAATCCTTGGTCGATTTGTTTTTCAAACTGCGAAAAAAAGGTTTTTTCCAACAAAAATATCTATTTTTTTTTAAGTAAAAAAAAATTTTTTAGTCGTTATTCAAACGTTTTCTTATTTAAATTGAAACCCTGTTCGAACAACGGCTAAAAAATTTTTTAATTAAAAAACTAGGTATTTTTGTTGGAAAAAACATTGTTTTTTCGCAGTTTGAAAAAAAAATCGACCAAATATTATACCATTTTGGAATTCGTGCTAAACGCGCCAACTTTGTCAAAATTAGTTATCTCCCTGTTACAGAATAAAGTTCTTTTCTTTTCTTTCTTGTTTTTTCTTATTTTTTATAGTTCTGACCACATCTACACGCGCTTATCATAATTTTTCTTGTTGTTCTTTAATCAAGTAAAAAATGTATTTCTTCCTTTGGAACACGTCTGTCTTTTAAACAAGTACAATTTTGGATAGCGAAAAAAAGCACAGGAACGAAAAGCTAAAGACGCGCATGTAACAGAAAGCACGAGAAGAAGTTAAGCGAAGCAGGTAAGTTTTGTAAATTAATAAATTTAAGTTTTCCATTTTCGAGTTATGAATTTTTAGTCGAACTGTATAGTTTTTATCCTAAGTAATTTAATTAGTTTGGCTTAAGTTCATTTTAAATGGAATATTGTTGACCAAGTAAACGGCTTGTCATATGATACATCTACAAATACTGGTATCAATAGAGGCGCAGCAGTCCTCTTGGAAAAAAGGATTAAACGTAGTCTAATCAATCTACAGTGTTTTTCAAACAAAGTTATATTCAACCTCTGCACCAGAAGTTTCATTGCCAAATCATGGCCAAGTTTTAACAATGAATTATTTAGAAGTGGCAATGAAAGTGCAACTGTGAACAAAAAGTCCAGATGAGCATGAAAATAGCGTACAGTTTTGTTATGATCAACTGACTAACAGCCTTATTCTGGAAATTTGGTAATAATAGATTTGTAACTGAATTTTTGTTGCCTTATTGTAACTCTTATTTGTTCCGGTATTCTGGCAATATGGTAATAAAAAAATAATTCAACAAATGTGGTGAAAAAATTGACACATTTTTGAAATAAAATTTAATTATTTTAAATTGTTTTTTTAAATAAAAAATATTGTGGAATGCCAAAAAGTAAATTTATGAAAATTTTGGCTTCTACCCGAACAATCGCTCAGGAGAAAATCGCCCAAGCCCTCATTTCTTTGAGATTTTATTCATATTACAAAATAAAAATAGTTCCAAATCACACAAAAGCTTTGGGTAGAAAAATCTTAGTGTTAAATCGTCCGTCCATATTTTTCGTAAAACTTGCTAACTTTAAATAGATAGTGAAGTCTGATAGTGTTTAAAAAGCGGCAAAACTGTAAAAAAAACCAAGAACTGGCAAAACAGTCACGTTTAACGTAAAAATAGCGAAAATATACGAAAAATTGCTTTAAAATACCTAATATTATAAGGAATGCAAAAACTCGGGAAAAATCGAGAAAATGACTATAATTCGCAAAAACTTGGTAACATTAAAAATATAGAAAATTCTGATAGTGATTAAAATTCGGTAAAACTGTAAAAAAGCAAAGAATTAGCTAATAAATCACTTTTATCGCGAAAATAGCGAAAAGATGCGAAAAATTGCAGAATCGCAAACAAGCTCTAAATGGCTTTAAAATAGCTAAAATTTTAAAAAATGTCAAAAGATCGCAAAAAAAATTTGAGAATTATGCGAATTCGCAATTTTCGCGGTAAAAGTGATTTCATTTTGTCTGTTTTTTAATTATTTACAGTTTTAACGACGTCTAATCAATATCAGACTTCGCCATATTTTTAATCTTAGCAAGTTTTTGCGAATTTTCGTAATTTTTTCGAGTTTTTCCGAATTATTGGCATTCCTCACAATTTTAGCAACTCTTAAGCAAATTTAGTGCTCGTTTGAAATTTTGCAATTTCTCGCGAATTTTCGCTATTTTCGCGGTAAAATTGATTTGAGCGATGTTTAATGAATTTAAGGGCTTGTTTCCAATTTTTCGCCAACTTTAATAACAAATTGAATAAAAAATGTTTAAAATAAATTCTTGTTACCTACTTTTTTGTAGGTAATAGTTTTATTGACTTTTGTTACGATAAAAAATTATCAAAATACCAATTTCCAATTTTTATAACTTTGGTTACAAATTATAACCATGGTGAATATTATTACTGTGTCAGAATAGGTCCGTAAATCTCAAAATCAGGAATACTATAGAGAATCGCTTCAATTGGTCTTAATCTTTCTTGGTGCAGAGTGGTGTAGCTTTCGAACGCCTGATGCAAATGAACGCTGGATGTAGAAAGCCATATATTCTTTAAAAATCTTTCTGTTCCGTCACTTACGAAAAATTAATCAAATGGATTACGCAATATTTGCATTTTTATAGTGAAGCTATATTAAAGTCTGGTTCAAATATATTAATGCCATAAACGCACCGCTTCAAGATTTGGCTTTTATTCAAGAGCTATAAAGTATTCAGAAACAGGCTCAGATATATCTGCAGCAATTCTTAAAAAAATTACCAAGCATTGATGGTATATTTCTGAGGAAACAGTAGCTCTAATCTTTTTGGATTCAAATATAGGTTTTGAAGAAAAACTTTAAATGGTTAAAAGCCTTAAATACAATTGTAAAGTTAAAAAATTGTCGATACTATTCGAATTTAATCGACTTTCAAAAATACTCCTTATATGACTTTATATCAGAGAAAACAAAATATTTCTTCAGTCGGTTTAGTTTATTCCTTGAATTTCTATAGTTTGATCCTTCAACTTGCGAAACATCATTTGAATTTCAGGAAGGTTGGACATTCTGTAAGGACTTATTTGTTGTAAATGATACTGCTGCGAGAGCTGTTAAATTTATTCAAAGCTTTAACAGAATGTTTACCAATGATGAAGAGGAAAAACAATTATAGTTTCAACTACCGGTAGAAACGTCCATCGCACAAAAAATCTGATCTAATATTATATCCATAATTTTAAGAAATATAGATATAGAAACAAATTCTCTATTCCGATATGATTTTTGTTATGTTTATTCAAATCAATAAAAAACATTTTTCGAAAAAGTTATTAAAAACTGTAATTTTGTTCGTTTTAAACATTATTTGTTAAATAATGTAGACTGAAAGCTTTTGAATGACACCAATATTATTAATATCTGATGAAGAACTCAAAAGTTATTCAATCTTGAGTATGACGAACTTTTCCATAAGAGATATCGAACTAATTCTTGCGCAATGTAAGAGTAGTGTGTATATGTTAAATTTTATTAAAATCGGGGATGGTAAAAATATAGACTCTTGATTTTGTGTCGAATATTTTTTCAAAAAATAGTCTATAGAGGTATATTAGGTCGTTTCTAGGTCCATTAAGAGTTATCGGATTCGCTCCAAATTTTACTTATTTAATTTCTTAACATAGAGGAACTAGGGATGCCAGACGTGCTCGTTTAAAGAGTGTGCTCTTAAAACAAGGTAGTCCGAAAGAGCACGCAAAAGTACTCTATTTAAGTAGTGCTCTTTTTATTTTGCATAAAAAAAATTGCTTCACGCCGTTGTATTCTAACCAACGGATATTTTGCAATAATAAGTGTGTTCGTTTATCCCAAAATTTGCAAAAATTTTTAAAAATTTGTACTGGATTTTACTGAATTGCGTTCGTTTACACATCAATTTGCAAAAGAGAGCATCAATTCAGAGAGTAAAGTGACAGTTGTTTGACTCAGGGTCTGCAAATTTTTACTGAACAAATTTGTGCCAGTAAAATCCAGTAGAAGAGAAAAACATATGATTCAATAAAATAAACAAGCAAAAGTAAGCAATCAAAAGGTATACAATTTAAAAAAAAAAACGTTTAAAAGAAGAAAAGCTGGATTAAAAGTCAAACAAAAACTGAAAATAATTATTTGACATGCATCCTAAGCAAGTTTCTTCTCAATTTGCATGTTCCAGATGAGCATACAACGCCAAGTTTTCTTTTCTTGGCACCTATGGCAAACATTTTTCTTTTAATTGTTTTATTTACATTAATGCTTTAGAAATATAAAGCTAACATATATTTCGATACTTATTACTGCATGTTAGTTGGGGTACCGAATATCAAAAATCAAGTAATGATGTATTTTCGTATGTCATTTAAGCTAACTTTAACTTAAAAATCATGTAAAAAAAACAAGAGTAAAAGCTTCCTCTGAAGTTCTATTTAATAAATACATTTCGATACAAATTTATAATTATAGAAATGCATTGTACCAAGTACCAAAAACATATATGTACATATGAGCTGAATAGTAAAAACAACACATATTTTACAACGCTATCGTTTTTAGTGATCAGCTGTTTTTCTAAACCTGCAAATTTTTGCAATTTTCCGTTCACGTACTTCTTTGTGCAAGAGCCATTCTTGTGAGTAAAATTCTCAAATTACCCAGAATTTACTCAACTACTGGATTTTACTGGAAAAGTAAACAAACGGACCTAATAAATATCAGAGACAAAGAAGAGAACACATCTGTTCCTACTTGAATTTCTTCTCTATTCTAAGTAAACGTAAACATCGCTTTTTTATGAAAATAGTAGCTGCCTTTTCAGTAAATTAAGAAACATTTAAAATTTCTCTCTGATAGTGATTTAAATTAAGGAAGTAACCGATACCGATATATCAACGATACTTCAGATTTGCCGATAATTCGGTATCAACGACATTTTACTGTCGATATACTTTAAAAATTTTTTTCAGACCTTTTTTGAGAAAATTATTTATTTTTTGCTAACTTCGTCCTGAATGCAAATTCAATTAGTTGTTTTTTAAATATTATTAATATCAATTTAATATATTAATAATATTTCACGCTGTTATTTTGTAAAAAATTTATTTATTTTGTATAAATTTTACCATGAATTCAAATACAATTCGTTGTTTCTTTAAATCTTATTCCCAGCTAAAAAATTAACTCCAAAGAAGTCATGAAAATGTAGAACTTGCCATCCAGAAGTAGTGCAAATTTGGATCATTTCTAATGATTTTTACATTGCACAAAGTTTTTTCATAATGATATTTTCCTCTATGAAATTTGTTGATAAATTACCCATCTTCGCAAGTCCTTTCTTTTAATGCGAATTTAAACGCAAAACAGTGTTTTCATGTAAATTTAAGTGAATAAATATAAACTTTTAGAAAAATATAAGTTCATAAATGTCCTTTAAAAATCGATTTTTTAAAAAGCATGGTCAGTCCTTTTTTAAAATTATAAAGAAATTCCAAATTTTTGCATAACTTAAATAAATTTTTACTTGCTTTTCTACTAATTATATGTCTATTTTTAATATGGATTCTTTGGAAGCAATGAAAATATAGTTCCATAAAAATTACTTATAAATTTTTTTTAATGAGTTGATACCAATTTTAAATATTAATAATCTCTTACACTGTAATTTTTTATAATAAATACTCTACTTGAGTTTTGCTAATTTTAACATAAATTCGATTTTAATATGCGTATCGGAATCGGTATCGCCGATATTTCTTTTTGAGTATCGGTATCGTATCGGCAAAAACCCGTGTCGTTATTTCCCTAATGGAAATACAAAAAAAATTTATTTTCGTAATCAGCAGACGAAAATACATGATGATGAGTTATTTTGATTTTAGAAAATTTACAAAAAACATTTTAAGGACTAAAGTTTAGTCACTAAACTTTGATATACTCACTAATGTCACTCTACTTAAATGAAGACCTTTTTGTGTGTAGATTAATAATCCAGAAAGTATTTTAAGGTTTGGAAAACAGTTCGTGAAATATTAAGCGAATTATACAAAAAAGATTGCATTAATTATGCAAATAGCTAAGGATGAGCTATTTTTATTTCAGAAAATTTAAATTATCTGCATTTTGCTACGCTGTGTTATATGTTAATTAGTATTAGTTATTTGTTAACGGAATAAATTAGTTGATTGTATTAATTCCACGAAAACTAGAATTGTTTTTTTTAAGTAATTGATTTTTAGTTTGTGTTTTGTATCTTTCTTATGTTGTATATTTAGGGTGTGTAGCAAAGTACAATTGTAAGTAAATTTTTGACACTTCTGAGGTGAATAAAATTTCACTAGCCCAGGGGGCTAGTAGAAATTTTGACACAAGATATAAATTTTTGACAGACAGAAATTAGAAGCATGGTCTCATAACAAGATAAAACCACCGCCGTCGTTTATTGGAAATTCGAGCCGTCGCCCAATACATCGATTTTTGCGGCTCTTAAATGTAGTTAGAATATGAAAAATGCATTGTTTATTTTATTTTGCGAAAAATTGTACATCATATTATAAAATGTTTCCCTACAGCAGAGAATTTTGTCTTATATGTATAAAAATGTTATTTCAAAAATTTGTTGGTAGCCGGCGGATTGTCGTAAATTTTTTTCCTTCGCCGCCGCAAATTTTTATATTGTCAAAAAAGGTATCATTTCACACAGCTGGAACATGAATGTTTTTACAAACGTCAAAATTTTATATTGTCAAAAAAGATATCATTTGGCACAGCAGAAATATGAAAAATTTTCCCCACTGGCAAATATTTTTTTACCATAGCACCTTTCTACCGTTTGACACACACCCTTAACTGAACATTAAAATGAATACATAATAAAATTATAATGTTGAAATTTAGCGTTATTATATTGTTTGCTCTTTTTGTTTCTTCTGCTCTTTTTTAAGCTAACTGTGCTCTTTTTGCTTCTCCAAAATCTGGCATCCCTAAAATGAACGAAAATCTGGCAGGCGAACGGGAATCAAAAGATTTAAAAATTTGCCCATACAAATAAGAGCACCTTTAATGTACATATTAGTGATGTTACGAACATCAATTTTTAATATTCGCGAATACGAATACGAATATCTGAAACAATATTCGCCGAATTCGAATACGAATATTCAATCTAAATAGTTAGTACCACTTAATATTTCAAATTTAATTGAAAAAAATCTACCCTTTTCGTCAATAACAATAAATTCTGAAAAACTGTCACAATACTATAGATATTTAACATTATTATGATATTCCGATGACGGAATTGGAAAATGTATTAACTTAGCACCTGAATACCACTTTTTTAAATTTTTGGTAGAAAGTAAATAAGGGAAAATATGAGCTTTTTTACCTATACCCAGGCAATATTTAGTGACACCAGCGGGGAGTGTTTCGAGCGAGCGAATGTTTAGTGGTGCGGAGCTTATCTACATACCGCGCAATAGGCTTGATGGAGAAAAGACTTCAAAACTTTTATTTTTGAAGTTCAACATTCCTCTACTGAGCTTTGAGTATTACTTTAACATGATTAATAAATTAATTTAACAGGACTTTACTTTTCAAATACCATGTCGCTGTGAAATATATTTGTTTATTTACTAAAAGAAGATTATTGTTTTGCGTTATAGACAAATTTATTTTAGTAAAAATTTTTGTTTAATTTTCAGTATTTTTTATGAATTATTTTTTGGAACGTATTCACAAAATATTCGTGAAATATTCGCTTGAATTTGGCGAATACGAATATCATGAAAGAGGCGAATATTCGGCGATTCGAATGCGAATACGAATATTCGTAACATCACTAGTACATATATGATATTAGGATGACCTAAAATATAAAATGGTTACAATCATGGGCTCCATATTTAGAGGTCGCTATGATTGAACGATTTTTTACGAATGGAAAAGTTTTAGCGACTTCTAATATCATCCGACCGCACCAATTTTCAATATGGCGGGGACAATAAAGAAGCATTTGCAAATTTTATAAATTCTTGGAACTAAGAACAAAATTAAATTTGATATGAAAGTCTCCGATCGCTCTAATTTTTTTATATATAATTCTTTTGGTGAATGGACTATGGAATATGAAGTTGCATGCGTGTCCATACATGAAATTTTTGCTGTTCAGCTTTTTTTTACATAGCTGTTTTTACTGTTGCTTAATATTACGAAGAAGAAAACAAAAGAGAGTTGCATGTGCATGAAACAGTGTACCCCTTCACAATCTTCTCACCTCTCTCTCCCAGAAACTCAAAGTTGCGCTGCAAAAGTTGACTCGTATGGACATAGACTTAATCTTATGGATATAGAAAAAATATTATCTGCAAAATTCATATACGTATTCTTGGACAAGTCTAATTTGTTTATTTATAATATATCAAATGAACTTACATAATTAAATTTATTTCCACTCGTACTTGTACTCGTGCCTTTTAAAAGATTATCTGGAGAAGAGTTAATGCGATCATTATCACTTGATGATAAATTTGAATCGACTGAATGATCCAAGCCACCACCAGATGAATCCATATCTGTGTGCCATGACTCGTATTCGGTATAATTTGTTGATTGATTCATTAACTGCAATTGTATAATAAAAAAGTAAAAATTTTAGTACAGAAGTCAAAATTTGTGACTTTATGATCTTGTGTATATGTATATATTTTTTTAGAGAGAAGTAACACTCAGGCACTCAATGCCCACCAGTTAAATAATTTATGTGTTAGCATCTTTGGAAAATAGACAGAGTAGAGAGAACAGGTGATGAAGTGAGATAGAAATAGAAAGCTTAATTATTTTACAACTCTGCTATTGCGTATTATGTTAATTTTACAGTAGTGCTGCAGCGCCTCTGGTGTTAAGTAAACGCATTAACTTTCTTAAGCTTTATTTGTAGCCATTTTATTAATTGTTTTACTTCGCCGACAATTTTTCTAACAATACCGACGAAGGAGGGCGCTGTGATGTACATTAGCATAGAACAGTATCATATCGCCAGCTCATAATTGGTTTGATCTATAAACATAGCAGTAGAATTCGTAGCCAAAATAATTACAGATTTTAGTTTTTTGATAAAAATCGATTATTTACGATCATTTGGATGTCAGACAAAAGTTTTAAAGTCATTTTTAAGTAGTTTTACGGAAATACAGCAAAATAAATTTTATCCAGCGACCGTAACAATTATGATATCTTTCTTCTATATAACGCTACGTCTCCACCTAACTTGAAATGCTGTTGTAACTTGAAGTTATGACTGCGTTGTTAAAACAATTGCTCTAACAACTATGTTATAACCTGAAAAAAGCATTAACTTGAGCGGTCTACACTTAACATTAACTTGAAGTTAATGTTAAGTTAAGTTACGTGTAGACTGCAAATAAATAAAAATAAAATGATGTTCGTTGTAGAGGTGGAAAGCTATCGATGGCACTATAGACAGTATCGATATTTAATTTTTTATTACTATCGATGTTTTTATTCTGCAATCGATGGTTATTTGAAAACAATCGATATCCTGTATTGAAATATTACAAGGATTTTAGTTTTGTTATTTGTTGAACTAAGAAACGAACTTCTTTTTTGTTTAAAAACCAGTTGTATTTAGCATTTTTACGTAGATAGATAGTGCTAAAACTTTGATAGTATCACGATAGTATCGTCAATATATCCAGTTTTTCTAACTTTTGATGGTTCAGAATCGATATAACGATATATTTTTCAAAATATCGAAAATTTCCGATAGTGACACTATCGACAGTTTTCCTCCTCTAGTCCGTTGCTAAGCGCATCACTAGAGGACGGCTGGATCGATTTCGATTTTTTCTGTTTATTGTTTGAAATATTCCGAGGATAGTTTTAAGGAAAAGAAAAGTTGGAAAAGTTTCCTGGAATATTGAAAAATTCGGAAAAACAAAAATTGTGTTTTTCTAGAGTAATTCAAAAAAAATTTTTTTTCTTATAATTCGTTTAAATTTATTACGAATACTTTGAAGCTCTGGGTACTCTGTGGCTGATTGGTAGCGATGCTAGCCTGTCATTTCAGAGGTCGTGGGTTCGATTCCCGCCATAGACTATGGGTGTTTTCCTCCGATAAGCTAAATAGCTTAAAAGAATCGAAGAACGAAAAGTCAACATTAAGAGCAAAAGGAATAAATTGCTAAAAATCCACTTGAACGTCTAAAAGTGCTCTCTTACAAAACTATAAAATATGACCACATATATATATATAGGCTATGAATCCGAGTTAGACATACTTATGTGGTGAAAAGTATCAAAAAGTAGTGTTAAAGAAATAAAAACCCATATTTTAAATTTCTACCAAAAATTGTGTTACGAGAGATTGATATTTTAAGATACTTAGATCCAATATTTATAAAGTCAACCAAATATATTAATCTATTTGAAATTGTTTCCGAATTGAATGATATAATTAGTGATCCAGAGGTTTTCATAAAAGAATTGAAGCTAGTAGAAAGTAAGGTGAATAACATAAAGTATGCGGCTATATTTAAAATACCCAATACAGAAATGTGTTGGTTTGAAATCGGCAATTTATACTAAAATTTATATAATTTTGTTGCATATGAGGACTTAAATAAAAAGTGTAGATGTACGATTTCTTAGAAATAGTATCTATATAGTATTTTAAATTAAAAAATGCTGTTTTTGTTGAAATGAATTGTAAAGTACAAATATTTCTTTTTTATTTATGTCATTATACATTTTTTATTTTCTTTTATACTATTTTGTTTCAAAAAGCAATTGACCCTTTTTTCTTTCAAATAACATTTTTGAGACCCCTTTTTTACAAAATACCCTTTTTATGTCCCTTTTTGAAATTTGTCAACGGTAACGCTGAGTACGACTGTGTATAAAGTTTATAATCATTGTCGTACTTAAAATAAAGGCTCATTTAGCCGACCGTAACGTTGATATAGCTGATGTGCTGATCGTTTCTGTCACATTGAAAAGCTATGACAGAAGCGATCAGCACATGCAACTACATCATCGTTACGGTCGGCTAAATGAGCCTTAAGAATTTGTTTACATGAATAAAGCCGAATCAGGCTAAAATTAAGTGTTCTGCACTTGAATATCCGTAATTGAATCAATCTTTCTGTACTTGATTTCAGGAAATCCAGAATTACCGTACTTTTGACACCGCTTGGGATTAATTTAAGTACCAATGGATTGATTTTTATTTTCTGTGTAACTACTTTGTGTAATTAAAAACTCATTAGATGAAATATTTATTGTATATTCTAATTTTATATTAATTTATTTAAAGTAGATTTTAAGTAGAAATAAAACGGGTAAATATATTATTATCTCTCATTCCATAACTTTATACAAGGTGTTATTCACTGAGATTCACGATTGGCCTTGCATTAGGGCCTATTCACATATTACGTAACGCTCCAGGGGGAGTGTTAAAGATTTTTTACGGATTAGATAATTTATAGAAGGTATAAAAACTCCAAAAATAGCGTTACGTAATATGTAAACAGCCCCTTACAGCGAACATGGCTGAGCGGTGCGAACTCGCTGCCCTCTGTCTCAGAAACGGTTGGGCGTATGAAAAAATTTGCAATACAAAATTTGTCGCAAATTTTATGCTCTAAAATTTTAATGTTAACACAATTGGAGCTATAGAAACCGATAAACGCGAAACAGATTTTTGTGACCTTTGACCTTCAATAAGTTACAACGCAGACACGAGATTTTATAAGACTTTTGAGACAACTTTTAGAACAACATATATACGAGTTTACAGCTTTCTCTCATTCCGCAGTTGGCCCCTTTATTCCCTTATTTGACTGGGCTAAAACAATGGTAAGCAGCGTTACCGTTGAAATTTTTCAAAAAGGGGTACAACAAGGGGATTTTGAAAATAAAAGGGGGACAAAAAGGGTATTTCTGAGAAACAAAAGTAGCAACTTTTATAACAAGAAAAATGTAGTTATTTAATTTTAAAAAATTATAGTTTTTAAACATAAACTCCCGCTCATATTATTAGGTTTAACATTTTAGCAATACTTTTTTGTAGTTACATCAAAAACTATTAGTCAAACTACTAATAAAATTGGACTTATTAATAAATAATATGCATTACTTGAAATCTATGCCAAAAAATTAACGGGAATATTGTACCATTATCAAATAATTGCTGCAAAACAAATTTTGTCCAAGAGCAGTTCCTAATCGGAATAGGTTTGTGATTAATTTTATATTATACAAATTGGCGTTGCTAGAAATTTTTCTGTGCGGGGGGGGGGGGCTAAAGGCCATATTTGCCCCTACAATTCTCTTATATTATCAAAATTACTCTAACATTTTGAAATTCTAAGGGCGGCTAGAGTGATTCTGGGGGTGGATTAGCCCCCTCCCTGGAAGGGCCTAGCTACGCCAATGATTATCCAGTATAACTTTCCCGCGAATTTTTAGTTTTTAATACATTTTTGAGCTACCTAAGCCGATAAAACAATTTGAAGTTTAAATGGGTCGAGGATAATCTTTATCCGAAGCTGAAAGCGTCAAAATTAAATGTTATGCTAAAGAAGGTCTTACTCATGATAAAATTTGCAAAAAAAATTAGTGAAAGTCAACATTGTGTGAGTAATTTCTTATTAACTACCAGTTTTTGTAAAATAAATAAATTTTATTGTTATTTTCAACATAACTTCTAACACGAAATTTTCGTTTTATTTTACAACAACTGGCAGTAAATAAGACTAACTATGAAAAGAACTAACTAACAAAAGAACGCATCTGAAAGAAAGCAGCGAAAATAAAGAAAAAAGTTTATACTAAAACTACATAGTTTTTCGACTGTAGAACGTAATACATAAATAACACTGCTTTACAAATTTTTATTTTTGGAAAGTATCTATAACGCTTCTAGTGCATTTCTTTAGGTTAACTAGGATAGACTAAACACAGTAAAAGGATGGTTAAATTAAAGTTTGAAAATCCAATAAATTGCGCGTCGAGTAGTGGATAGTTGACTTTTATCGGATGAAAAATTACTATCATAGGGAATCAAATTAAATTATTTTGTTTAATATTTAATGTTTTTCACCAAGTGTTGTCTATTCGGACGCTGTGCTGTACCCAGTGTTACCATATGTTAAGATTTATCTTATTTTTGAAGTTTTTTGGTGGATCGAAAAGATAAAAAGATATTTATCCTTAAAAAAAGATTTTTATATATATAAAATTGTTTACTTTTAATGCTTTAATTGGATTTACTTTTAGTAAAGCACTGTAATAATATACCCATTCCTCAATTTTCACGACATACAAATCGAAGAATTTGTATATTATTTCGACATATAAGAGTTTTAATATATAGAAATACATATAAGGAGTACAATTAGTTCGCCATTTTTTTTTTCAAAGAAAGACTTCAGATCAGTCCCCGCCAATTTTTGATGAGGTCAGTTTTCTCTATTCGTCTGGCATTGCATTAAATTGTATTAAATGTTTCATATTAGTGGTATATTGAGAGAAGTTGCGCATCTTTCAACAATATTTATATATTTTATATGTAGACTGTACGAAACCTATATTATATTGAATATGTGGAGTTTTTAATTTATTAGGCAGTGGCAGGAACTGTAGCTGTAGTTATGTGTTACGACGTATAAAAATTGTACTAAAGATATTATGCAATAAATCTAGCCTTGGGTGGGTGAATCGTTGCCCAAAAGAGATTTTTGATGAGATTTCAGATATTCTTGAATCTTAAATTTGAACTAGGAAGAACATTTTGAAGACAAATTCTCTCCATGTTTTCGGAAGCTATTATAGTCAAATGATCGTTCGTAGTTTGTTTATAAAATTAATGTTTTGCGCGTTCTACTTGTTTAGATTTATCCCACTTTTTATTAAAAAAAGATCAAAATATTCAAGTTGCACGAAGATTTTCTAGAGAAAAATATGGCAACACTGGCTGTACCACAAATAAAAAAAAAATCCCTAGCTAAAAATTTTTTTAATAGTTTATTCGATTTCAAAAGTTTTAAGCAATAATTGACCGAAATCGAATAAAAATTAAAAATGCTAGAAGGAAAAAAAACGAAAACACTAGCATTTCCCTTTATTTAATAATTTTATTTTATTTTGTTTTTTACTATGTAGTGCATTTTTTAGAAAATTTAAATGTTAGTGTTTTGGTTTTTTTATTATAGCATTTTTAGTTTTTATCTAAATTCTGTCAAGTGTTGTGTTTTTCTTCCGACGGGGTTTTTTTAATTTGGAACGATTTTCCGTCATCCCACGTCAAATTTGGTTTGTAAGCAGACCGGTTTCGGCTATGTGCCATCTTCAGTGTTCTATTGAATACTCTTCAATAGAACACTGAAGATGGCACACTCTCAATAGAACACTGAAGATGGCACATAGCCGAAACCGGTCTGTTTACAAACCAAATTTGACGTGGGATGACGGAAAATCGTTCTAAATTCTGTCAATTATAGCTTGATTTTTTTTTAAATCGAATAGACTATTCAATAAAAAGTCATAAGTATGGATGTTGTTATTAATTTGATCACCTATAAAAGTCAGTAATTTTTACCCGATCAAAGCCAATTATCTACTATTCGACGCGTAATTTTGAAGCCTTTCAAACAATATATAGATCACTTTAATCGAACCAGCTTTTGCCTCTGGGAAGTATACATCGAAAAAATACATATGTACCTTTATCTGGAAATGTCTGAAAAGAAAATTTTTTCTTCACTTCTTACTTTTCTCGTGTTAAGCATATCCTAATCGCACTAAAAATGCATTAGAAACTTTATACATTTTGCTTGTAAAGCACTGTAATGTTAAGCGTTTCAAGATTGATGTTTCAAAGAGAAATAACATTACTTAGTTCATTCACTGCGTATGGAAAATTGCCCGAAGTATCTCTTCATTTATAGTCAGATTTTGTAAAAAATTTCGTTTCTAAACGTTTCAAATTTGTATGAAAAGAAACGCAAATACGTTTCAAATAATTTTTTTTTCATACAAACTTCAAAACGCAAAAAGCGTTTGTGTTTACAAAATCTGGCCTTTAGTAAAGTATAAAAAAAGTGGCACGAATTTCAAAAAGTATCACATTTGGGTGCATTTTGTAAAAGTACCAAAATAGTATCCAAGCAGTCGAAAAAGTAGCAAATCGCTACTTTAGTAGCACTAACGGTAACTCTGGTGGTAAGCCAGTTTGTAAAGAAATTTGAGTACTAATTATTCCCAGCAATATATAAATGAAAGCGTGCAAGATGAAATAGTGTTTTCATGATTTCGCAATGCATTCCTAATGCCATCGTAAATCTTAATAAAGCTGTAGTTTTTGAACTCATGAAAAACGCATGCGACATTGCTAGACAATCATGTATAAAATATTGCATTATCTAGGAAAAAAGGCATACAATAATGAGTTAAATCATCATATTGATATATTTTCCAGCGCTAAGTACTTTAAAACAAGTTTTATCTCACTAAAATATAACTAGGATTTGGCTCAGCTTTAAGGCGCATGCTTTACGTCCGAAGAGCCCTGATTGGTATCCCACCCGTGTTAATATTTTTTTATTTGTATTTTTTATTAATATTTCGCATGCATGCAAAAACGGGTTACAATCATCAAGTTTCCATTGGTCATAAGCCCTCATATGAATGACGAGCAGTATATTTAAATCCGAACGCATGGCCTACAATGACACGCAAATGTTAAAATCATGCGGATTTCACCAGAATTTGAATTCTTTAACTCTTTTTTTGCATTTCTTTTTTTCTGGGTTATTAAATTCAAATCAGGCAAGAGATATGGCGACATATCTACTGATTTTGAAATATAAAGTGCAAGGAATCGTTAAAAAGTATGAAGAAAATGAAAATTATAGCGATAACGTTGCAAACAGAGGACGGGTCTCCAAAATTACGTCTTACGACAAAAGAGCTTTAGCGGCTATAATTACATAAAAATATACGCCCATATATAAATTGAAAGTGATATTTTCACTAAGTTTGTGTTCTCAATTTCGTCAATGGAGGTTTCCAATTTCAGTCTGTTTCAAACGAAATTGAAGTGTTCTGAAAATTACTTTAACTACAAAAAAGTAATTTGAAATCGACAACAAATAACTACGACTTTAAATTATTTAAGTTCCATTTTGAAACTAAAATTAACTTTATTGCTTTCATGGAAGAATTTTTTCTTAAAATTTAAAAATTAAAGCAAGAAAAAAATTAATGTTAACTTGTATGTACGTCAAAATGAGAAGAAAATCGTCATGAAAACAATTTCACTACTTTTCCCGAACACTATGCAATTGTCAATGCGGAATGCAAAACGTTTTCACGTTTATTTCACAGTGGAATATAGAACCTAGCCGATATTTAAAATCAAGTCAAGATTGAATTTGGTATTCTATTTTTTTGTTTTTGACAACAAAAAAATGTATTAAAATTATTGATTTGCAGCAAAATTAATATCTCAGAAGCCACAAAAAATTTAGCGAAACATGTTTTGGATTCTGAAAGGAGCCATTCAAAATATATCCAGCCTTAACCGGAAGAAAATCTTAACCCTCAAAGAGTAAATTTTAGATTAGAAGTATTTTTGGATTGCCCCTGATTTAATTCGCAGTACTCCTTTAATTTATAATACAGAATTTTCTTGCACTGATATCTGTGATGGAAATAGTTTTAATAAGAGATATGAGATAAAATTGCTTTTGGTGTATTTTCATCAATATTTATCAATATCAATATTTCTTGCGGTTAAAGCCCCGTTCCTAACTAAATTTTTTTTAAATTGTCGGTGCAGTGCGCCAAACCGATCATGTGTTATTTTATGTCTACTTATTAATTCACGCGACAGACGAACAATGTAACGAAAATTAAGGCAATTTGATCATATACACGTGCGCTTCTAATTTTATTCCTGCTATTTCAAAGCCAGCACTAAGGGCCATTATTACAACTTACAAATAGTTATTTTTAGGATGTTATTTGATAGATAAATGGTTTTTGGTTATTACAACTTAATATTAAGCCAAGAAGCGACAAATAAGCTAATATCTACTTCATCCTCATGGTAACTTTTTAAGTCAACAATAATAATTTGAAGCTGCCATATTTTCTGCTGAAGATATATTAACTTCAATGACAGTTTATTGCAAAGTAAATTGTTGCCACTACGTATTATAAGTCTTATTTTACACTATGCAAGTCTTGTTGATCAGCTTCTTATTCAGCTGTGAGAAAAACAGAGAAATGTGTATTCATTTCTCTGTCTTTCTCACAGCTGAATAATAAGCTGATCAATAAGACTTGCATCGTGTAAACCCCGTCTAAGCAACAAAATGTAGTCGGTATCTACTGCAATATTGCCACAGGATATAAATTACATATTTTATTTTATTGGTCAGTTTTAATAAAGGAGAAATCTTATTTGTCACGTTATCATTCAAGATAGCTTATCTTATTAATAACTATTTTAAGCGTTATCAGCAAGTTGTAATAATGGCCCTAAGAGTATAAAAAAAATTGTTATGGTAATTTACTACGAAAAATTTTAATGGCGAATATCGCGAATACGAATGTAACTTCGAAAAACGGCTAACGCCATTGAATTAACTTTACCAGTAGTATGCCAAATTTGTTCAATTTTGCGACATGCATAGTGTAATGTATTGAAAAACTTTAAAATTTTCAGCCGTATGTAAACTTTTGTAGTAAGGCTTTATATGTGATAAAAATTATCTCTCCTGATACATAACATATAAGTTCATGATTAATGTACACAAAATTTACATGTTGAAATATTTCATGATCCTTATTTATTAGCTGCATGCAACTGTGGAGATACAAATGGGGTAAAGAAACTTGACAAGAATCATCTGAACATTTATTTCATAACACTTTTTCTACGCAAATTTCTTCCATGACCATAAAAAGGAGTTTTATTCATGAAGTATTTCATCGTGTCAACTTAGATATTTTTAAAACAAATACGTTTTTCATGGGGGTTATAAAACGGGATTTTCGGTGAAATATTTTTTCTAATTTGGGGAGCGCGATAAGCTACTTGTGCGCATGGTGTAATAATTATACAGGTGGCAGCATAACGTCTGCTGATTATTTTTTCTCAGGTATTTTTGTGCATAAGCCACGTCCAGCAAGTATATTTTTGACAAGCATTATCTAGTTTTTTGTTGTATTTGTTGCTCTTATACGGCCACCTGTACACTTATTTCACCATGCTTGTGCGCAATCATAAATTGTTCATACAGATGATTAAAATGTGACTGTTTTCAGCATTATTATAAGAGTAAGTCAATGCTAACTTTGTGCATATGGTTTCTTGGCCGAGTGATTAGCGCGTAAGATTTCAAACGGAAAGGAGCTTGGTTCGATTCCCAGTCGAAATTAATATAACAAACAGTTAGTAAAAATAATATATCAATTAGTAAAACTACAAAATAATTAAGTATTCTTTTTTTTTTGATATTGCTATTGTTTATAACGAGAAAATTTTTTTACTCAAAAATGAGTCGTAAATGATCAGAAAGAGACACCCTCAGAAGAGTCGCGGCTAAGGTACCATTTTCTCCCGAAAGAACAGTCATATTCGAGCATAAATAATAATTTTGATCGCGCAGAGGAGTCGAAAACGACTCGAATATAACCGAAAATTTCAAAAAATGCTAACTGGGACTATTATTATAAACTTTTTAAACAGTCGTAGTGTTGATAGCTTCAGTCGCATGTTGTGCTTATGTTGTCTTGTTGTTGATTATTCTGTTTGTTCGTTCAGTGTCGACTAATAGCCAACAAACCTCGTATTACATGCTGCTGGTTTATACTGGATTTTAGTTACCGTTTTTCTATACTGAGTTAGCTGATTGGTCTAAGGCGTTGGTTTACAAACATGGTGATCTAAGCTCAATACTAGAAATGAACAAAAATAAATTTTAAATTAAAACAAGTAAGCAAAAATATTAAGTTTATATAAGTAGTAAAAATATAAATTCTCAAGTCTGTTCTGTTCCAGGATTAAATAAGTAAAAGTTAGCCTGATTTGGGGGAAGTACGCGGCGGATCGGTTCAAGTTTACAGCGGGCTTGAATCTACATGTAATACGACGTTTGTCGGCTATGCCCGAACAATGAAAATAAACAACAACAAGAGCACAACAGTGGCTATCATCAAGCAAACACACACCAACACAGTACGAGTACGACTGTGTATAAAGGTATATAAAGTTTATAAACATATTCGTACTTAAAATAAGAATTTTTGAAGTGTAAACATCTATACGCTAGGGGGTAAAAATCTTTTTCACAATACAATCACAAATTTTGAGTAAGATTAATCTTATTTGAGTAAGATTGTAATAACGCGGTGTGAGCTATGTATGAGTGTATTAGTGTAATCATACGGACAACAAGAAGTACAGAGAAACTTAACAGCTGCATAGAAATACACTAACACTGGCAAAGGGAGTCTCAAGGTCAAACTCCTACAGTAAAGTCGTACGTTTGTTGGTTGGTGCTGTGTTGCCGTGTTTTTGAATTGAGTGAGTATTTCGGCGTTGCCGTTTTTTATTTTTGCCGGGAACTTCTGGGATTTAGGGGATTTTGTGTCCAGTTTTTCGCGATTCAGACCCGGTTCGTCTCAGTTTTTGAACCCGGGTTTTTTGAAAAAAAAAACGGGTTTTCGGTTTTACCGAATTTGTTGCTGAAGTTGGTGCGATATTTGGCTGACGGTTTATTGACTGCGTTTGTCTTTGACTGTTGGTTATTTTGCTGTTTAACTGCGGTAATTCCAACTATTTTGTACGGGTATATTATTTTTTGTTGGTGGATAAATAATACTATTATTTTGGCTGCGGGGAAGCGGAAGGGCGATATGCCTGGTGGGAGTGAGTCAGAGGTGTCTGATGCGATGCTTATCGGTTTGAGCGATTTGTTGGGTGTGGAGGAAGGTACGAGGGTGAAAAAGAAGCGGATGAAGCCCGGTTCGCCAAAGTTGAAACGGGTGAATGATGAGAAGAATGTTTCGGTGGAAGGTGAAATGTTTCATTACTAGATGTTTACACATCTCCCCTGTGATCGGACTCACATTATTTTTTTTTTTACATGAATAAAGGCTAATCAGGCTAAAATTAAGTATTTTGCACTTGCATATTCCGACTTAATCAATCTTTAAGTAATTGATTTCAGAAAAACCGGGATTACCGTACTTTTGACACCGCTTGGGTTTAATTTAAGTACGGATGGATTGATTTTTCTTTTCAGTGTTTAGTTTCGATACATTCTTATCATATTTTTAACATACTGTCTTGACGAGCAACGGATTTGTCTTGACAAAAGTTAAAGTCTATATGAAATATGGTATTATATTTCTGTTGTTTTAATGTATGTATGAAGTTTGTCAAATGTTATGGCCGCGGCCGTCAGACGCAGTTTCATGAAAATAAAAAAATCTTAAAAACGGAATACAAGCTAGCTTTTTAAATCTGCACAAATAGCGTTAGTTGGCTTGTACAATTTGTTTTATAAACAAACTGTATGCATTAGGGTGGGTCGAATTGTTCGGTTGAGATAAAGGCGTCTAGCAAAAACGAAATCTACGCAAAATTCTACAAAAATTAGCTAAGTAGCTAGAGGTATGAAATCAAAACCTAGCTTCCGCCAAGAGACATCAAAATTCAAGTTGGGTAAAAATATTTATAGCCAAACAACAAAAGTAACATTTTGGTGTTTACTAGGGTATTCATTCGGTTAACCTTTAATCGGTTAACCGGTTAATTACTACCCGATTAACTGACCGGTTAATTTAAAATTGGCTTTTTTCGATTAACGGTTAAACCGGTTAATTTCAGTCGATTAACCGATTAACCGACGTAAAAATTTTTTCGTATTTTGTAGTATTATAACGTATTTTTTGTGTGTTTAATTATTTGTTTCGTCTCATATACAAAATGTATGTGTTTAGAAATTACTTTTCATACAAACAAATAAATGTGCTCAGTGATTTAACTTAAGTAAAACATTAAAATCTTTGGACGTGCCTATAAAAGAATTTAGTAAAGACTCAGCTACTCTAATTGAACTTGAGGGTATTATGTATTAAGTTTTTGTTTAATAGTTTTATAAAGTCTAATAATACTGTTGCGATTTAATTCAAAATCTAAGGATTAGATTTAACGATTTAATGAGAGGCCTCCACTCAGGGATATTTCCTTCTAGCAACAGTGTTTTAAAATACAGTACAAAAACGGAAACTAAGGAATTCGGAAATAAACTTTTTTTCGCTGAGCTCTACCTGCATGAATTAGATGATGACCTTACAACGAAGAAACTATCGATAATAATACAAGAAATGTGTTAACATAATTAACAGAAACAATTAGAAGTGTTGAAAATTTGAAGAAAAAAAATTAAAACAGGACTCTAATGGCATAGTGGAAAATTTTATAAGTTTAGAGAAATCCAGGAAAACGACTGAGAAACTAGATGTTTTGTATTATGGATTGCTTTCGATTTCTTCAATATCTACGATAAATGAATGTATTTTTTCAAGCCAAGTTTTATCAAAAATAAAGAAATTATTTGTCTAAAAGATTGTTTTAGAAGATCTCCTTAAACAACTATTGAAATAACTTATATAATGATCTCATAAACTTGTTAATTTTTAATGAATACATATTTTTTTGCTTGATTAAGTTCAAGAATTGTTATGTTATTGTTTTTTTACTAATAAATTCAAAATAAAAGATAATTTATGCAATTTTATTTGCTAAAATTACTTGATTTATGACAAAACTTCATTAATCGGTTAACCGGTTAATAGTGCAATTAACCGATTATTAACCGATTAAGCCAGAACCTCGATTAATTAATCGAGCGATTAACCGATTAAAGCAGAAACCCGATTAAATGAATACCCTAGTGTTTACCCCTTTCGATTTCGATAAACTTTTGTACGAATGATGTCTGAATTTTTGTTGAATTTTCTCATTTTCAAGTCGCTATATTTCGCGAATCAGAATGTATAGTGAGTCAAGATTTCGCATTAATAGCAGTTATGCCGGACGACTAATTCGTACTAAATTTTATCGAAATCAGAATGGGCAAAGTCTAAAATTTTACTTATATTGTTTGGTTATAAATTTTTTACACCAAAAACTTGAATTTTGATGTCTCTCGGCGGGGGCTAGGTTTTGATTTTAGATCCCTAGTTTCTTAGGGTATTTGTCTTAGCATTTTGCGTAATTTTGTTTTACCACGATGCCATTTGACAAAAACAATTGACCACCCTAATATACATACTTATAACATTGTTTAGTAGATATATATGAACAATCAAATAAGATACAACACAGAAAATTGCAAACAAAACATAAAACCGTTTTTACCGTTTCTTCACTGGGCTGTGACAGTTTCATTAACCTGTTATGTTTGCGCTGAAAAAATATTTCAAAAAGGAAATAGAAAAATATAAAATCATAAACGGAATAAAAATAATGCGTTATTGTAATTATATGTATTAAATACGACATTTCACACCTGTAAATTTACTTAGTATAAAGCATATGCAGTTTTTAAAAATTCGATATTGAAATGCTGATTGATTTCTTACCTTACGGGGTGGCGCAATAGGACCTTCATCCATAGAACTAATACTTTCGTTTGATTGGCCATTGGATATTTCGCGTTCTTAAAAAAATTGATTTTAAATTATTTCTGTGTGGGGAATATTCCATCTTTTATTACCTGATGATGGTGGTCCTGGAGGTGGCATTTTTGGACGTATTAAGGCTGATTTATCAACATGTTTTAATGTTGGTATTTCGCCTGCAGGTGGTAATACTAATTTTGCTCCAGCCAAGTGTAAATTTCGATTTAGAGACTCACCGCTGGGTGATCGTTTATGACCAAATGTTGTCATGGCTGGCAATATGTGATGGTTTAATGGTGGTCCACCATTTGGATCCTGTGAAACGAGTTTATCGAAACGTTCATAAAAACCGCCACCAATAGTACGAGGACTACTATCTACAGAACGTAAATGAGGCAATGTGCCATAGTTAGCATCCATTGATTGATTTTTATGATTGTGCGTTCGTATATCACTTGTATCGAAATTTTGTGAATGCCGGGGAGCATGTGGCAACGTACCATAAAAGGTTGATGACGTTGTACTAGTGCCAGGGGGAGGTGCTGGAGCTGTACGTTTTTTTAAAGAATTCATATTAGCTGCAAATTTTTTGTTTACAAATTTAGATTTTTACAAATAATTCTGAAGTAATATTTAAGCAAACTGTACCTGTAGATGTCGATTTTCGAGCGCCACTTACAAATTCATTATTACTTCTTGGTCCTAAGCGTCCACTTTGACTGGATGCTGAGCTAGGACTGGAACCTCCACCACCCGCCGCACTGTTTGTACCACCTGCATTGATACTGCCAGCACTGCCCAAATACTGACCAAGCGACATTTGTTGTTTTGGCGATGTCCCCGCTGACTGTTGATACATGGGCATTGTAAACTGACGGCTAGGACAGTTAGCAATTGGACTAGAACTACTCTGTATAGAATCACAAGTTGAGGAACGAGAACGTAAAACAGGTGAGTCACCACCAGCAAAACTAGGCGGCCGGGAGCGTTTCTAAATATAAAACAATTTAAAATTAAAATATGTATATTTCTCAAATTATAAAAGTATATAACAAACAGTTATTCTAATTTAACATTAATAAAATTTTTTCAACAAATTAATATCCGCTGAAGATGATCAACGAAGTTGGTCGAAATATTGGATGTTTAGAAAAGTAATAAATCCCTTTATAATAATGTAAAATATTGTTGCAATGTCCTTCAGCCGAAGCAAAACGATTTGAGTCTGATTCCGAACTTTTTGGCTAGAGGTCGGTAAAATGAGAGTAAGCAAGAATTGCTCTCACTAAGGTGATCGACTCGGTTTTTAAACCGGGTTTTCCCGCAATACCGTTGTCGGTTTTTTCAAAATGCTGATTTTTAGAATGTCGAATAGTCCGGTGTTTTTTTAAATTAAAAAACCGGCCCAGTCGAATACTTTACTATTCGTATATTTTATTAGTTTTTATACATATATTAAAACTTGACGAACTTTTACTGTTGATTTTCCTAAGTTTTTTTGTTCAAGAGCATATACATAACTTTGAAAATAAGGGCAAGTTCCTATCAAAAAATTTCAGCAGTTAAAAGTACTGAGATCAAAATGAGGACCAAGTTCTTAATAGGTACAATCCATCTCATTTTTAGACAACCTGCTATTTGGCAATATTTTTTTACATTTCTAATATTGGGAAGAATTATGGGAAAATGTTTCCAAGTTAACTTAGAAATTAGATGGTATCATGCTTATCAAGAACATGATCCTCATTTGATCTCAGTACTTTTAACGGCTGAAATTTTTGGATAGGAACTTGGCCTTATTTTGAAAGTTATGTTTTTATGCGGATAGTATTTACATGAACTGTTAACTCTTTTTTTATAGCAAATTAATATCAAAACCTTTGTATTATAATTTTCTCACAAAAAAACCGGTCGACCGGTTTTTCTGAATTTTAAAACCGTAAGCGGTTTTTCTAAAATTTCAAATAGTCGAACTATTCGAAAACCGGTTTCTGGAAAATGTCGAATAATCGATCACCCTACTATACATACAAACGCTTTAACCGATTTAGATAAATCAAACAGGAAAAATGCGGTATAAAGTTACCTTCAAGTCATTCATATACAAGTTTTTTTTTAATTTCCAATCTTTTCAGAGCTATTCAGAAATAAGCGGCGAAAAACTAGTTTTTTCATGCAAAATTACACTTTTTTTGTTTCAAAAGCTCATAAAAACTTTAAGAGGGAAACATATTACATTTTTATCATTTGTAGGTAGTTATACTAGGAATAAAATAAGCTCGGCAATTGTTGATTTTATTCAAAATTTAGTGAAGGTACTCAGTTGATAAAAATCACAATTTGCATCCCTTTTCACCACTTTTGTCGACAAGTTTGGAGATTTTTTGGTGACATTGTCAATGAATCGTCTACACTTTTTTATTTTGCCTTTAATGGGAAGAGAAGTTTTTGACAGCTACAAAACGATTTTTTATTTTTTATTGGTGCCAATTTTTCTTTATGGTCCTATAAGAACCACCTAGTGTCTACAGTAAGGCAATAGTTCCGAGAAGCGTTACCGTTTTGCGCTAAAGTGGCAATTTGCTACTTTTTCAACTGCCTTGCCACTTTTAGTGCTCCTTTTTAAAATGGCCCAATTTTCCCACCTTTTGATATATTATGCTCCTTATCTATGACGTGATACTTTTTGTTTTAATATGAGTGTTTTACAGTACGAAAATGTTTATAAAAAAAAATTCATACAACAATACTTTTGTGAATACTTTTTCCCTCGAAATGTTTTCCCTTTCCCTTCTTTTGGGATCGTGAATAAAAATTCGAAAAACTCCCTTAATCATGAATGATTTTTTTCACGTGGATTTTTCCCTTTTCCCCTGTTTTTGTTTTTATTTTAGCAGGCGAACAGGATAAATACATCATGTAATTTCTATTTTACCCTTCCAATTAATTATTAAAAGTTGTAAATATTTATTTATAGAACAAAATCAGTAAATAGTGTTCATTTATCTTAATACTAACACATTTATCTTAATATTAATTCCTTGCAACACCTTTTTGGCACACATGAACTAAGCTTTGCAGGCTATATGGCCGGTGGATTGAATAGCAAATGATTTTTCATCGCGTTCAAAATATATAAAAACATAATTTTATTCACTCTTGAGAAAATTTAATTTAACAACAAAGACGATTTAATTGAATTAGGCTGCTTGCGATTTCTTTGGTACTCCAAGAGATTGGATGCATCTAGCAAACCTTGACGAACAATTCGATTTTGTTTAGATTCCTCATGGAATGAAAAGATAATTCCAATTCATAGGACTGTATTTTTTTAATTTTACACAAAATTTCTTTGATTTTAATTTGCAGTCTACACCTAACTTAACTTAACATTAACTTCAAGTTAATGTTAAGTGTAGACCTCTCAAGATAATGCTTTTTTCAAATTATAACATAATTGTTAGTGCAATTGTATTAACAACGCAGTCATAACTTAAACTAACAACAGCATTTCAAGTTAGGTGGTGGTTTGTGAGGTTGTAGATCAAACGGAGAGGGGTAATTTGACTTCAAAAATACGTTTTTCATATATTCAATATATCTAGATTACAAAAAATCATGAAGAAATGAAAAGTCCGTAACTTTTGGTTTAGCTCCAATGCGAGGGTTTTTACTATGTGTTTCCCAACGTGCGTCGCAGTACAAAACATTGACACAATGCATACATTTTCAAAACGTCGTGGACAAGTATTAAAAACGTCGCAAAAGAGCAATCAGGGCATCGGTTTCAAAGCTGGTGCAATGTTTAGCAACTTTGCATAACTACACGACCTGAATACCGCAGTAAAATTGTACACAAAGTTTGTATTGATACGTTTTGGAAGACAGCTATATGTTGATTATGTATTCCCTTAACGTGTTTCGAAAGTAATTACATTTGTTAAAGATTAAAAAACATATATATGTACATAGACACACCTATGTACTTACTAGACATCTGCAAAACTCATAAATAACGAGATTAGAATCATTTGCAATATTTTAGAATCATAACATGTTTTGAATCGAAGCTTTCAAGACGAATGAATGAGAGTGCACAACAACAACAACAAGACAAATAGATTACGAATCGAAACGAGACTGTAATTATGCGAGCGGAAGACAGTAAAACAAAAAGGCAGCGAAACATTTAAGGCCGTGTCAGATACAACTTTGTCACTTTGCGTGACGTTTCTAACTTTGATAGAAAAGTGTAAAGCAAAAGGTGTATGACACAATGAAAACTTTGACAACACTCGCGCATTGATCGTTTACCAAAAATGCAGTTGATAATTTTTTATAAAAATAAAAGTCAATTATGTTATTTTACGATTTATTATAAATAAATAAATGCCACATACATATTTACCTCTTATTAAAACAGATTCAAACGCGCAATATGTTTCGTTTGGCAATATAATAAAAGAAAATTATTCCAGCCGATTGTCAAAGCAAGCAAAAAGATGAGAGTTGCCGAACTTTTCGCTTCACGCTGCGTTAAAAGTGCTTTATGTAGCATGTTTCGTATAAGTATGTACATTTCATCTTAGATGTCAAAGCGAATCTGTAACGCAACGCGAAGCAAAAGTTTTATCTGACATGGCCTTTAGAGTTAGTGTTGTAGATGTAAACAAGTTTTAACAACGAATGAACTATTGTTATTTTTAGATTTTGCATATAGTAATGTATTTTATTACAAAATCTTGCAAAATTTATCAAACGGTTTTATTTAGCTTATTGTTTGTGTCATAGTTGTGTGGTGTTTGGGTAGAATATGGTAATTCAAAATTTAACACCTTCCTGTTAACCGATAAATCTGAAATTTGGTAAGTGCCTTTACTTTTGTTGACAATACAATACGGTTCTTAGAAAAGTGGGCTGCGTGGCGCCCGTAAAAAGTAATATTTAGTTTTACCCAATTTCTGTTGACCGATTGATCTCAAATTTAGTAGAAATTTTTAATTAAATTTTAATTTTCAAAGTAATAGACTACACCAATTAACACTGATATTAAAAACAATAAAAATTAAAGGGTGTTCTATCAGTTAATGTAATTTTGACCATGTAATTTAGACAAACTCTAGAAATTTAAGAAAACGCTAAGACTAAAAAATTTATAATTAAAAATATATCAAAACGAAAAATCGCCAAAATAAAAAAACCCCTTCAAGGAAAAAAGCACAAAAATTAAACAAAAAACGCTAAAACACAATATATCACCAAAACTAAAATGATCGCAAAAAAACTAAAAAAAACGCCAAAAACCAAAAAAAAGTCGTCAAAACGAAAAAAGCGCAAAAAACACCAAAACGCAATAAATCAACAAAACTAAAATTATGGCGATCAAAAAACCACAAAAAGAAAAAAGCACCAAAAGTTCAAAAAATCACCAAAACTAAAATTATCGCCGAAAAACGAAATAAATCTCCAAAAATGGAAAAAATCACCAAAACGAAAAAAAGCGCCAAAACATAAAAAAGCACCAAAACAAAAAGAAAACGCAAAAAATCACCCAAACTAAAATGATCGCCAAAAATAGAAAAAAGCACCAAAACGAAAAAAAGAAACAAAAAAAAAACAATTGCTAAAACGCAAAAAATCACCAAAACTAAAATTATCGCCGAAAAACGAAATAAATCGCCAAAAATGGAAAAAACACCAAAACGAAAAAAAGCGCCAAAACAAAAAAAAAAAATGCAAAAAATCAGCTAAACTAAAATGATCGCCAATAAACGCAATAAATCGGCAAAAATGGAAAACAGCACCAAAAGTTCAAAAAATCGCCAAAGCTATATACATATATCGCCAACAAAACCAAATAAAGCGCCAAAAATGGAAAAAAAAGCATTAGAAGCAAAAAAGCGCCACAACAAAAAGAGCACCAAAACAAACAAAAATCGCTAAAACGTAAAAAAATAATCACCAAAACTAAAATGATTTCGTTTTTTGGCGATCATTTTAATTTTGGTGATTTTTTGCGTTTTGGCGATTTTTTTTGTTTTGGTGCTTTTTTTGTGTTTGGCGCTTTTTTTTCGTTTTATTGCGTTTTTTTTGCGATAATTTTAGTTTTGGTGATTTTTTGCGTTTTAGCGATTTTTTTTTGTTTTGGTGCTTTTTTTGTTTAGCCGCTTTTTTCGTTTTATTGCGTTTTTGGCGATAATTTGGTGATTTTTTGCGTTTTAGCGATTTTTTTGTTTTAGCGCTTTTTTCGTTTTATTGCGTTTTTGGCGATGATTTTAGTTTTAGTGATTTTTTGCGTTTTAATTTTTTTTTTGTGTTAGCGTTTTTTTTTCGTTTTGACGATTTTTCGGTTTTTGGCGTTTTTTTTTAGTTTTTTGGCGATCATTTTAGTTTTGGTGATATATTGTGTTTTAGCGTTTTTTGTTTAATTTTGGTGCTTTTTTCCTTTAAGCACTTTTTTCATTTTAGCGTTTTTTCGTTTTGAAATTTTTTTAATTTTGGATCTTTTTAGTTTTAGAGTTTTTTTAAATTTCAAAATTTTACCTCTTACGGTTTTCAAGATACAGCAAATTGTCCAAATTACATAGTCAAAATTACATTAACTGATAGAAAACCCTTTAATTTTTATTGTTTTTAATATCAGTGTTAATTGGTGTAGTCTATCATACATACTTTGAAAATTTCAAGTGTGTATATATAAGTAAGTGTCTGTATGTATATCACATTAGTACTTCAACATGTTTAGAACACCCTAAATATCTCAATCAATTGAGAAATAACGCCATATGGCGTTATTTCTTAATGCTTCAAATGCTATTGAGCTGTAGGAGAAATAACACCATAATGGCTTTATTTCTCAATCAATTGAGAAATAACGCCATATGGTATTATTTCATACATTTGAGAATTTACAAATATTTAAATGATTTTCAAAAATAAGCACAGTATACTTTGAAACTTATACAAAATTCTCAAATGGGTTTTGAAAGTATGTACATAAGATAAGGGGTTTGTAACTGTTCAGAAGTGTGTTTGAAGTCTACTGACGATTTAGTAAAGCGCAAATGAAATGGATATAGACAATGCTTAAACACCAGCAAATAAATTTCATTTAAAATAAAATTATTACAATATTAAATTTCTTATAATATATTAGTTATATATGTAAGTTACATTGTACATTTATAAGATCAAATATATGTACAGTGCGCCCTCGGTTACTGCAACACTCAATGAGCGCAACCTCGATTATTGCAAAAACTCAAATCTTTACATTGTAGACTCAGTGAATGCAACTTGGTAACAATTTGTGACTCATTAAACGCAACTTTTAAATTTTGTCGTCGGTTGTTTGGTTTTTTCTTTTTATTAACTTTAAAATCGTCGTGAAACTGCAGCGCGCAAAAAAATTTCTAGTGCAAAAAGTATAAAAATTCTGACTTCTTTATATACCATTTTACAAAACTATGAGCCGATTCAACTGAATATTATATTGTTTATTTTGTAAAATCAGAAAAAATCAGAAAATCTTCATTTTGGGAAAAAGATCTTCAAATCTTATTTTGACTAAACATCTTCAAAATTAAGGTAAAGTCTTCATTCTGGCATCGCTGCTAGTGATAAAAAAATAAAAAGACACGATTTGTTGATTCTCTCTTAATGAAACTGCGATTGCCATTACTCATTATTTGGTTATTACTCTCAACACATGTTTTGTCGCACATTTTAGCAATAGTGTTAGTGATTTGTAAAACAAAGCAATACTGTGAATTGAAAAACGAATGTTTCCTGGAGATATTTAGTACTTACACGTTCATCAATTACAGTATCGTCATCAGAAAAATCTGTAGAGCCATCTTCATTTGGCAAATTCCAATCAGTATTAATGTGGTCAAAAGCACTTTTCTCCCTTCGCATGGCACATTCAATCTAAAATTAAATTAATACATTAAAAAACACACACATACATAAGTATGTACACAGAAAAAATTATCACCAAAAAATTTTCAAACAAAAGTTTGTCTAAAAATAAATTTAATTTTCAGTAAATGTTCTGTTCATAATCTATGAATTGTTTGTTTGACTTTTATTTTGAACGCAAACGCCAAAAATAACAATAAAAACTGTGTCGTAAAAAACCACCCCGATGACGACATACACACAAATAACAACAGCAACAATCATACCATGGAATTGTACCAAGTTTGTTTATAAAAGATTTTTGAGTGAATCGATTTGTTAATGTCGTTGTGTTAATTCTCATTCATTTTTTTAGAGTATTTAGATAAACATTGAGACTTGAACACATTTAACAAAGTGAAATCTCATAAATGATTAATGTATGATAATGATGACACAGACAAAAATTTTGGTTTGTAGTTTTGTTTGATTAAGTAAATTATTTTGCTTAATAATTGTTAGCATTTTTAGACTAATTGTTTATTAAATTCAGACAGAAATATTGTTTGATATTTTTCAGAAAATCCTGTAAATATTTTTGTTTGATTTAGTAAATTGTTTTGTCTATAATTTGTAAATATTTTTAGACAAATTGTTTTATAGATTTAAGCAATTTGTTCACTGAAAAACACGTTTTTTTCAATGAAATTGTTGAGCAGTGATGCCATTAGGATACGAAAGATACATTTTTCGTATCTTTTGATGACTTTAGGTACCATGTATAATCCTGACATTTTTCGTATCTTTTGAATATGTACGCAAAATGTACAGAAATAAAATATTATACTTTCCGTTTCTGACAAAGTTTTTTAAAGTTATCATTTCGTTATGAATACTAAAAAACGTCTTTACTCGTATATTAATTTTTACAAAAATTAATTTTTTTTGACAACATCCAAAGGTATTTACATATAATTAATTTTAAAGCTTGCTTAGGGCCGTTAACAATAAAAATATTAACCCTAAACTCAAAATTTATATCTTGATAAATAAAATTTCATTAACACAAAGCAGATTTACATATTCAATTTCAATTAAATTTAACTTAAACCTTTTTTGAGTTTAATTTCTTAACTGAAGAAATTATTGACATTTGAAAATAAATTAATTTTTTGTTATTCTGAAAGTATTTAACATAAATTTTCAAGAATACTAAAAAATGCAAAGCTTCTTAGGCGAATGCAATAATTCCTTGTGCAGCGGTCGTACTCAGATGCTGATGAACCATGCTATTATTTATATAAATTGCTAAAATTTTTGCATTTCCCAAAAATAGTTTATTTCAGGCAATCAAAAAAGTTGATGACACAAGTTAACTCATTTTTTTATTGTTAACGAAAATTGTTAACTTTCAGTTAAAATTCAAGTTTAGACAAACTAAAAGTTAATAAACTTAAAGTAAAAATCATTATAACTGAGCTTTGTGTTAATGGAGGTTACTGTATTTATTAAAATTACATACCTAATATTTATGACTTAAATAAATATAAAAATGAATTTATATGATATCATTTTCTTTACAATTGTTCAATTCACACGCTCGTATTAACGTCGTATGTGTTGTGTAATCGTCTAATTATACAATATTGTATTTTTGTTGTTAGGAATTTCAATACAAAACTGCGTTATAATTATACGATTGATTTTTATATGTTTTCCAAATGGTTGTATTGTCTGGAAATATTTTATTTGCTAGATTAATTTATAAACAAATATAAAGTATAGAATGGGAACCAGCTATAACAGCTTGCGAACTTTGCAAAAATTCGCGAGAAGTTGCAAAATCGGAAACAAGCCCTAAAATTTATTAGAAATCGTCAACACAGTCAAAACGACAAAATTCGCAAAATTCGCGAAAAAAAATCACAAATTAGCAAAAACTTGCTAATTGTATTAAAGAAATCTTTAAAACTGTAAATAATAACAAAATTCGTTTTTCGGCATAAATTATTTACTGAAAATGAACTGACTACATTGAATTAACATATAAAATACGACAAAATACCTATACAACAAATTTGTCTGTTCACAAGCACATAAGCAAGTGTCGTCTTTTTTTAAACGATAAGACATACGACTGAGCTTGTGAATTGAACAAATATTCATTAAATATGAAATGAAAATGTTACGTTAATATATCAAAAAAAAATGTTTCATTATTGAAATCAAAATTTTTTGGGGATACCCATAGCTTAAAATCGTAAAGATATCAAAATTTTTGATAACTTTTGAAATACAGACTATGAAATTTTATCGTAAGCGACAGTTTATGAATACAGTAAAAAACCCTCCTCCTGAAAAATTAAATTTTTGTCGCTTACGATCATTTGGCGGTAAGGGGTCGATATGTTAAACGTTAAAAACGGATTTTGAAAATTTTTTCACAACGTATCTTTTTGGGAAAAAATGTATCTTTTTGGAAACTAAAATGTATCTTTCTCGAAATTTCACTGGCAACACTGTTGTTGAGGTATTTTTGTCTATATTTACAAATTCGTTTGTAGGTCCGTTCTTAGACAAAATATTTACTATTTCATTGAATTCCTTTACAGAAAATTAAATTTAGTTTTTCCTGTGTATGTATTTAGATAACGAGTAACTTTAACACATACCAATTCTTTGCACACAGTATGGCCCATTTCTTTGGCTATATCCAGAGGCGTTTTATTTTGTGAATTACGCATTTCATAATCTGCTCCAGAACGTAACAACAATTTGATACACTCACGTTTATCGTGCAGAGCACATAAATGCAAGGCGCTATTTTTACCGGTAACATTTAATATACTAGGTGGATTGGTGGCTTTATTAAGACCTTTTGGCGGCATATTTTGTATGAGGAAATCTACAATATGGAGTGTAGAGCCCTGTTCTCTAAGCACTGCTAAGTGTATTGCAGTTTCCCCATCATCCCATGAGGGTAAACAACATGTGAGATCAGCACCCTCAGCCCAGACTTGCAACAGTTGACTCATGTCGGCATTAACTACGGCTTGTTCCAGGTCACACCGTAAATCGTTTTCATCAGCACAAGTGCGCATAACATAACGTTTCGCCACATACTTGGCTCGTATGAAGTCATAACGCTGTTCCCTTTTAAAGCACAATCATAAGTCAGAAATAATTAATAAAATCAACTTTAAAGGTGAATACTTACATTGTACTATCAGGTGTTAGTTTTCCTTTGCCTAATGTCGCTTCCATAATGTCATTTAAGGTATGATTACCCATGGCACGAGCTATCAATAGATTCGCCGTTGTTAAATTATCCAATGTTAAACTTTGTATACGGGAGTGATGTACACCAAGATCTCGGTGCACGCCTGAACATTGTATGCACACAAGTATACCAAAATTCAGACTTATCCAAGTGACATCGTTGCGTGAGCCACAATCGCAACACTGGTCATTGCCTGGCAACATTTGGACGTATCTAGAGCAATAATTGAGAGGAGTATACAAATATGTATTATTTAAAAATTTATTTCACTATTTAGGTTCTCATCAGAGTTAAAAGTTGTTATAAATGAAAGTGCAAGTTTTACCTTATAACAGTCTTTTGTAGCTCAACTAAACTAGGACTCATTTGTGGATTTGCATGTTGGAATGCTTTAGCTAAAGCTTTTTCTTTACAATTAACCAAAACAGCCATCCAGGCTTTTTGATCAGCTTCATCTTCTGCTTGAAAATGATATGGACGATTATCTGCAAAATATGTGTTCCAATGCTCAACAACCAATAAAAAATAATGAGAATGGTTTTAGATCCGTACTTGTATTTTATTCACTTTTTCTCTTTTTTTTCTTTCTACAGCCGTAAACTTTTTATATCTTAACACCCCGTCTTCACGAGACATTTGATATTTCTTAACATAAGAACTAATGTCGGCAGAATGACGTCACAAAAAATTCATGTGTTCAAACTTGTGTTAAGGGTGGAGTAAACGTCCTGATGTTTGGACACAAATTTTATATATTCATATAGTAAATTTGCACAGAATTTTGTAATTTTTTTTATACATTTCACTTTAATATTTTTCTGTTTGTAAAAATTGTATGAATATGAACATAAATAATATGCAAAGTATAAAAAAACATCCAAAACATTTATTTATTAACTTTATTCTTTTTTCAATCAAATCAAACAAATTGTAAAAAAACACACATACATATTAAATTTGACAGTTTGTGTTCTAACATATTTCCTCGGGCTTGTGTTTTAACATTGATTTCCAAACATGTGTTAGGACACAAACACATTCGGTCCACACGTTAATTTCTTGTGTTAGGACAGAATTTTGACAAGTGCTAACACACAAATTTCCAAACTTATGTCTCGTGAAGACGGGGTGTAAGGCAACATTTTTAAACTTCTGTGTACAGAACAGCTCATATTAACCCTACAGCAAATCGGCTAACACGAATATATGTAAGTCCGATACCCTTGTTAGTTATACATGATGAACATAAATTTTTTTTTATTAGTATGATTATTTCGAACGTATTTGCTTTGTGAATCCAAATTGATTATTAGGCTAAGGTTCGTAACGTTATATTCAGAAAGAATTGGACATGATTAATATTCCAAGGAACAAGGGAAAAATTAATATCAACTTAATTTTTTCAACGTACACAGCAGAACAGAGTAGCGCCACTTTCAGAAGCCGCTACACTTCCATCGTCAGTGCTCACGTGTATTTGCTTATCACCACTTGTCAGGTGGCTCTGTTGAATGTGATTTTAATTCTTATATATACAACTTTTTCGTGAAAATCGAATACGAGAATTAAATCACTCTCAAGCTGATATTAAAGTGCACTTTCCCAGCGTTGCCATCGGTTTATTTTTCTAAATTCCCATTTTTCAGATTTTTGTTCTACTCAAGACAAACTTTTTTGGTTTGATTTTATACTTAAGTATATATGAACATGTAAACATGTGAAAAGCAAATACACGTGAGCACTGACGATGGAAGTGTAGCGGCTTCCGAAAGCGGCGCTACTCTGTTCTGCTGTGTACGTTGGAAAAATTAAGTTGTTGTTAATTTTTCCCTTGTTCCTTGGAATATTAATCATGCCCAATTCTTTCTGAATATAACGTTACGAACCTTAGCCTAATAATCAATTTGGATTCACAAATTTTTTTTTGCAATTTGATAATTTATTTGTTATACATATATTTATTATAGCATATTTTTTCAAATAAAATAATTTTTACACTTATTTTATTAAAGAAAATTTTCTAAAAGTACATTTATAGTACATTTACATCTACGCAAGATACATTAATACAGGTAGTGGTAAAAAAAAACAGCTGTTTATCTATTTTCATTATTGAACGTGTCAAAAGTTGTTTATTTTTACAACCTGTTGAAGTGATGAAAGAAATGCAAAGAAAAAACTGAAAAAGTAATTTGAAAAAAAAATAAATAAATCAAGACTTGGGCAGAGTTGGGAGTAAGGTGCAGAATAAATGTTTTCCTTGTTATAATGTTAATTTCTGTAGAAAATTGTTCCACATCACAATCGCTTTTATTTATTGAGGCCTATTTTTGCAATTCATTACTAAATAGCAGTAAGGGAAGTGAAAAATGTTTCGCTATCATTAGTTTGGTGAAACTGAAAGTTTAGTGCAGTACTCCCACCTTTGGAATTTGTTTTGTGTTCTCGGAAAATTTTCTTTTGCTCAGACTTTCGCTTGTTTGACACTTTTGGCAACGAAACAACAATAAAAACCCATGTTGTTTTTGTCATGTTGTATTTGTTTTAGTATTACCACTACCTGTATTAATGTATCTTGCATCTACGTCATAAACAGGTTATAAGTGGTTTATGTCGATAAACAGGTTTATTTTCTTGTTTATAACCTGTTTAAACTAGTTTGTAACCTGTTTACCAGATAAACCAGTTGTCAAATCAGTTTTTGTGGATTATCCTATTCACAAACCAGGTTTTTCACATTTGACTGGCAATACTAAAAAAAGAAAAACTATTTTCATATTGGGTTTGACATAATATTCTATGAACTCATAAAATATTGTCAGCTATAAAATTAATAATTGAAAAAAATGCCAATGTAAATGGTATAGTTTTGCAAACTTGCTTAAAGCCTTAAACTAGTTTCAGCATTGCTGATGTAAATGCACTATTATATCTACGCCATAAACAGGTTATAAGTGGTTTATGTCGATAAAGAGGTTTATTTTCTTGTTTATAACCTGTTTTCTCATACAAATCATAAACTAGTTTGTAACCTGTTTATCAGATAAACCAGTTGTTACAATCAGTTTTTGTGAATTTATCTTGTTCACAAACTAGTTTTTTCACATTTGACTGGCAATGCTAAAAAAAGAAAATATATTTTCATATTGAGTTGACATAACATTCTATGAACTCATAAAATATTGTCAACCATAAACCTAATTATTGACAAAAATGCCAATGTGAATGCCATAGCTTTGGAAACTCGCTTAAAGCCTTAAACCAGTTTCAGCATTGCTGATGTAAATGCACTATAAGAAAAGTTCCGAAAACACAATTTTTTTAATTAAATAAAAAAGTAAAAAAAATATCAACTAATACTGTAAAGGGTACCCTATACTCACATATTTGTATGACATACATACCATGTTGGACATACATGTTGGACGAATATTAAAAAGTTTTTATAATTTCTTCTTTGCTCACACATTTCATATGGTGTAAGGGGAAGAGTGACATACTTGAATGTAAATATCAAAGGAAAACGTACAAAATTTAGATTTTTTTCATATGCAGCGACATATTTTTTTAAATTATTTATATTTTTCAATTCAAATTTGAAATCACAATTGGTTTTGTAGCAATTTTATCTAGTTTAAATATGATTGAAAATTGGAAAAATTTTTCAGTTTTCTTTTGAAAAAAATTTAAATAAATGCTTGTCAGTTTCCATGAACAGTGTGAGGAGAAAAACTGACATATACCAATGTTTGTCAGTTTTTAAGTACGTCATTCATGTATGTGAGTTTATTGGGCCCCTAACCCTACTTCTACATTAGACATGAAATATTGTTGACATGATGTTTGAAGGAAACATTAACATGAGCAGTCTGCACTTAACATTAGCATGATGTTAGGTGTTAATGTTAGTCATTTTATGTCAGCTGTAGACTGCAAGTAATGGATTTTTTTTTAGATTTATGTATATACATTTGTTAAATCCTTCAGTATTAGGGAGCCCCGAAGTTACTATGGGGTATACGTACATTCAAAACCAAAAATATACTTAGAAGGAAGTCAAAACAAAGACTATATTTATAGTCTTTTGTCAAGTCACGCAAATTGTTAGTCATTCAAGAGTAAGCCAACGACTGAGATTACAGAAAAAATCGAGCTATCGATAACACTAAAAAAATTATACGCAAAAATCAGAACAGTGTTAGTCGATATGACTAGCATTAGCACTGCAGGGTTAAGCTATTTATTAATGTAAAGCTTACGGCCAAATATTTATTTGAGGCTCCTAAAAGTAAGCTCATTTTTTAATGCGACTTTGGAAATTACAAATACATAGTACGATTCCAAAGAATTTTCGTTTTTTTTTTCTAAAGGGGCACTGACGTAATTAAAACCACTTTCGATCGGAACAACATTATACTTACAACTGATTAAATCAAAGCCTCTCTTATCATCTGGCACTGGTTTAATCTGACATGTTAATAAGTTTACTCTTGTAGGTGGTTTTGTTTCATCCGCATGACAAATATCCAAAAAACCATCACTGGTTACACGACATCGTCTTTTCTGCCAAACTCTTCGCACTTTGCCTTCACTTTTCTTTAATAAATGCCCTGATCGCGTAACGCCATGATGTTTATCTCCTTGCAGCTGGTGTAAAGAATAACCCGTTCCTCCTCCACCCTTGTCTGTGGACACATTTTCCACACGATCAAAATCAGGCGTACTTCGTAACAGCGTTCGCAGCTCCAATAAACTACGACGATCTTCGTCTTGTCGTTGCTTAATTTTATGCAACTTATCACTCAAATCACTAATGTATGTTCCAAAGTGTTCAATAGTTTGTAGACCATCTTTAAAATAACTAAAATGTATAATAATAAAATTTTAAATTAAATTTTAAGTATTAAGCATATTAAGCACCCAATACCCATCCCAATCATGGAACAAATTTTAAAATTTTATTTTATAAAGAATCAAATATATGATTGTTTTGTTTATTTTTAAGCGATATGGATTGACCGATCCGAGGTGTGTCGTTCATTATGTTAAAAAAGTAGCTTTAGCATTTTAAAATGAATTCATAATTCTAAAAAAAAATTTTCAGGAGAGCCGAAATACTTTATTGTTAATATTACGGATTCTGTGTTTGATAAAAACTTTTTTTTATACATTTATGTAAACTTATGTTGTAAGAAGTTTGTGTAAAAATTTTAGGCAAAAATTCTCTAAGGAATAATTAAAAAAAACAATTTGCCATGGACACTAAAAGTGTGTGCAGAAAAAAGCGTATGCCGATATCAGTTGTTTACATTGAACTAATCCAATCACAAGATTTTTTACCTGAAAATGCATGCGAACAAGTCACTACACGTTTTTATTAACTGTAAAATAACCGAAAAATATTTCAGGAATGTGTTCAAAAGTAACAACGCATGTGGCTATGTGTTTTTTCAACGGCAATAAATTTTTTCAACGCTCATTAGAAATGAAAAATATTTGAATAAGGCCCCAATTATGATTCACAACTAAATCGATAGATGAGTCGGCGTTGACAAATTCTTATTATGGATTACAACTTTGATCAAAGTGAGACAACTTTTTTTTTATCAGTTGTGTTTTGGTTTTTATTTCGACTATTCAGTTATGTGATGGAAAACGATTTTGAAAACGAAGCACTTTAAAAGGTAATTTTTAATACACTTTCCATCCAATTTTTATAATTTTTGTGATAAAATTATATTTAACAAAGAAATATGTTTATCATATTTGTGGTAAAGTTTTTTTTTAATAAAGAAATATTGTTAAAAAGAACACCTTATAAAATAGGATCGTTTTCGAAATCGTTTTCCATCACATACCTGATTGTGTTACTTTTGCTAATTTTTAAAATTGTGATTTTAGGCGCCAACCTATCCCATTTGTCAACCAATGTTGTTGCCATATTCATAAAACATAAAATCTCAAGAAGAAATAGGAAGGAAAATAAAAATATTTAAAATATTTTGTGAAGGCTACTATGGTTTCAAAAAACATAATTTATTTCTTGTTAATTTACCATGAATTGGAACTAAATTCGTTGTTTTTTAAATCTTACTTCCAGAAAAAAAAGACACTCCAAAGAAGTCATGAAAATGAAAAATTCGCTATCCGGAAGTATTGCAAATTTGGATAATTTCTAATTAGTTTTACATATCCTTGTCATTGCAAGAAGTTCTCTTTTTCGATTACCAATCAAAGAATTGGAAGCGATGTTAGGAAAATTTTCTTTTTCGGTGTTCTGTAATGGTTTTTCCCCAAGGGAAAAAGATGAAAAATTACCAATTTTCGCAACTTGTTTCTTTTTATGCGAATTTAAACGCAAAACTGTGTTGTCATGTAAATTTATGTGAATAAAAAAAAGTTTTAGAAGAATTTTAACAATTAAGCTATTAAGTTATTTAGAAGAATATTAGTTGATAAATGCTCATTAGAAATGAAAAATATTTGAATAAATTAAGAAGTTACGTTGTTTTTAGAAAAAAATTTTCGGAATTGGTCCATGTAAAAGAGCATATAAAATAATGCTATTTAGGATCAATAACTCAAAATCTACAAAAATGGACATCAGCCTTTATTCATGAAAACCACAGAATTTTCTTAAGATGCCGTTTATATGTTCCTAACGATGGACATTGCAAAAAAACATCAATGTTTTTTTCGATGCAATGCATCGCCTAGAGCAGAGAAAAAATTATCACCAAAAAATTTTCAAACAAAAGTTTGTCTAAAAATAAATTTAATTTTCAGTAAATGTTCGTTACTGAACCAATGAATTTTTTTTTACTTTTATTTAGGACGCAAACACCAAAAACAACAAGAAAACTTGTGTCGTAAAAACACGACCCCGATGACGACATATACACAAATAACAACAACAACAATGATAGCAAAAGGAATGCGATTGTACCAAGTTTATTTACTGAAGATTTTTGAGTGAATCAATTCGTCAATGTCGTTGAGTTAATTCTCTCATTTTTTTAGAGTCTTTAGATAAACATTCAGACTTGAAGACATTGCACAAAGTGAAATTTCATAAATTCTTAATGGATGATGATGAGGACCCAGATAAAAATTTTGTTTGATATATTAGTATGCAGATCCGTTTGTATTTTAGGTTTGAAATTTTGTATTTGTTATTGTGTAGACAAATTTGTTTTTTTCACGTAAAGTCACTTATTAGTATAAATTACAACGTACAAAAAATTAAAATTTATTTCAGAGACCACAAAAATACAAAATATCAGAAATTTCTTGAGCAAGCAATTGTCTGAGCATTAATTTCTGTTTTAAGGCTGTAAGAAAGAAAGAGTTCCTTCGACACCGATAAACATGCAGTGAAATGTCCATAAATTGTTTTTATACAAAATAAAAATGTGAACGGTTTAAACTTATACAGAAATGTCATAAAGATTGCAGGAAATTGAAGTCATACCATATCTCTTAAGCCGAGAAAAGTTATTGCTTGATTCGGAAAGTACATACAAGATGAAGTATGTCGTTTAATCACTATAACAGAGAAAAGTGGAATACGTTGTATAAGTATCAATGAGTGCTCTCTAATCGTTTCCTAAAGTAAATAATTCGATATTAAACTTTGATTGATTTTCCGCAGAATTAGTGAACAAATTTTGGAAATTGTAGTGGAAATGTTAAGTTGATAGAAGCTGTAAAAACTTTGAGTTGACACTACTTAAATTTATTATAAGTCGACGCAATTATTGAAACCTTGAAGATGTTTTAAGATAAATAAAATTAATAATCAAGACTATACTCAGCTGAGCAAAATTCAGCTCAGCTGAGTATAGCACTATAACTTGCTTGTACTTAACGATGAGTCGTCCTGGGAATTTTCAAGAAATATAAGAAGCATCACGGCAAGTTCTTTATAAAATGATTTGAAGCCCTTAAAATAAAATGTTTAACTAATTGCGATATATATAGTCGTCAATTAGTCTTTATAGAAACTCCTGATGTGTAATAACTATAATGTCTATTTGCTTGAATTCACTTAAAATCTTTTTAAAATTTGCTTTAGAATTGCTTTTATATTACCTTTTATTTAAAAAGAATGTTTACATTAATTTTCATTTAATAAATAAATCTATTTAATTTAGAAAATTAACTTTTTTATTATAACTTTATTCCACCAACGGGTACGATAAAATTCAATGTCAATGACAGATAGCGATATAAAAATTAATTTTTTGAAATCAGCTTCACAGCAAAGAAAAACTACCAACAATATGAGCCCAGAACTACCCGAAAAAGAAAAATTAACAGGAAGTGGCCCCTAGAAAATGTTACAGAAAAACCAAAAATCCAAATGGGTATTTATCGATACATTGAAGTTATAAATAAGAAAAGGCAAAGAAGTCCCAAATCGAAAAACATTGCTCCAGTGGGGAAAATGCCTTCCAAAAATCGCTTTTCTATTTTGCAAAATGATGAAGATGAAATCACCGTCGTCAAGGGAGAAAAACGCAAATGAGTTAATTAAAAAGGCTAGTACAATTAATCGGTGAATAGGTGTTTTACGTCATCCCTATAAAACGCGGCGGGATTGACGAGACAAACATTCAAGTTAACCAGGAAAATGATAACCGTACCGTAGTTTCGGAGTTTGAAAATCAAAATAAAAATTGTTACACATAACAAATAATAAGTGCGAAAGGCCTCCAGGTAGTGGTAAGAGGTATAGATTCATATGTGAATCCAGAAGAGGTAAAATCGGGTCTAATAATTAATAATTTTAAAATGTTGCTAACATTAAAAATAGAGAGGGAGTCCCCTAACCACTGTTTCGTGTAGAATTGAAACCAGGTGACATAAAATTAAAAAAGAATGAAGTACACCCCATTTATAGATTAAGATATTTGCTGCACCGACGAGTTGCCTGAATTTCCAAGAATATGACCACACCAAAACATATTGCAAGTTGCGCACCGTTTGTGTCGTCTGTGGTGAACTACCCAGCACTGTAAATTGGGATAAGCCAAAAGATGATTCAAAAAATCAAAAGTGTAGCAATTGCCATGAAAACCACACTACAAATTACAGGGGCTGTCCTGTCTATGTACATCTGAAGCAGTCTTTGTCTAAAATACGTAATCATACCTATTACTTTTGACAACACCAAATAATCCAAGTTGCGCCAACCAGCTACCCGCCGGCGTCCATACGCCAGGGTTTTTAAGGCATAGCGTAAAGCATATCTATCAGTCAGTTCTTATACGGTAACGCCTTGAGGTCTACCCAGTCCACAGCTCAAAAATGGCCTCTTGCCAAGGAAAACGCTAGTTTCAATTTTGATCGAATTGAATTTTTTTACAACCAACATGACCTGAATGATGCAGAATATGTTGAAAATGCATTCTACATTATTGCAGGCTGCATTAAACAAACCATGAACCTAAAAAACTGTATCAGGAACGCAAACGGCATCCGCCAACATAAAAAACGAACTCGAATACTTCATGATGGATACACATGAAGAAATTATCCAAATTGAAGAATCTTTAGATTTGTCTTCAGACCACTCAACTACTATTGTCACTATATAGTCACATACCACTTCATCACCGACTTGTGATTTGACGACGACAACCACACGTATTAATTGGTTGAAATACAAAAATTATTGGAGTGCTAATTGCACAGAAAATATTACATTAAAAACGCCTGCTGACATAGATGACTCTATTAGAATGTTTGAGGCAAAGCTTAAGCAAGCTGCTCTAAATGCTACTAGTACAAATCTTCAGGTGAGATATAATAAAATGTATTCAGAAGATGTAGAACGGGTTTTATCTGAAAACAGAAGAGTTTGTAGAGAATGCAACGATACAGATCCCCTCAGCTAAAGTCTAGGCTGAAGGAATGTACTAAACAGCTTAAAATACTACTAGAATATCAAAAAACCGCTTCTCTACAAAAATTTCTGAATGGGCTCGACGCAACATCACAAACAGACTCTTCGCTATGGCGAGCAGCCAAAGGCCTCAAAAGACCGGTGATATATAAGCCTCCATTGCAAGGTTCTTATGGAGGCTGGGCAAGAACTAACACTTAAAAAGGTACTCTATTTGTAAATCATTTGCAGAAAGTATTTACTCCAAATACGTCTGATACTATAGTTGAGCTGCCACCAGTACTGGCAAGGCAAGATGTTACCTTGAGGTTAAATATTCGGTAGATTGAACGCTATATTGCGGGCTTAAATTCGAAAAAAGCTGCAGGTAGTGATATAATAAGTAATAAAATGCTTTTCGAACTACCCTATACTGCAAAAAAGATAATTCTATGTATTTTTAATTGTATTCTGCGCCTCAAATGCTATCCCGCAGAGTGGAAGGTATCGCTGATTACTAGATACCTAAGCCAGGCAAAGATCATACGAAGGTGGAGTCCTATAAGCCTAAAGACTTCAGAAACACGATTTTGAAAGCCTGGCTCCTCCATACCTATTACCACTTTCCATACCTATTACCACTTTTTTAATTTCGGTTTGAGCCAGCTCTAAACATTTTTCAATTGGTTTAAAAATTGGTAAACATTATTTTTAGACTATTTGAATTATTCTAAGGGGTCAGAACGAGAATTGGTGCACTTTTTTATATACATATGTATGTTGTTAAGTCTTTGACGTCTGTGTTAATAATAATCTTTATTTCAGTATGTATACACAAGTGTTTCATGTTACAATGTTGTATTTATCACTATAGTAAACAGGGTGTTACATATTATAATTAATGTAAGTAAATATTACAAGAAGATTAATATACAACATCTTCCTTTTTATAAGAAAATCAAATTCATGGAAATACTTTTATAATACTTGTTAAGTTAAATTTAGTTTGAGTTTTAATACAAGTATATTACAAAAAGTTCATAAAATATTACTTTCAATCAATCTTGTAGGTGGAACAATTCTTCTCCCAGTCCTTGTAACATAACAATCTTGGTTGTCAACGTTTTCATTATTATCCGAGCTTAGTAAGGGTTCAGATCGTATTGATATGTGTTGTTCGCTTCTACGATAAACAGCACCTTCATTATCCCTAACGAGAAAAGATCTGGGCTCTTCACAGTTTTCAAGTATTTCTCCTTGGAACCAAATGGAATTGTTATTCCTTTTAAACATAACATTGTCACCAGTTTTGATTGCTTTTCTATTTTTTGCATTTCTATTGTAATGTTCGGAGGATTTAAATATTCTTTTGTTCAATTCTTTTTCATATTTTTCTTTATTAATCAATTTTGAGAGAAAGGTTTTTGATAATGATGGCAATTTTGTTCTTAAATTTCTAGACATCAGTAATTCAGCAGGACTTAGCATTTTATCCTTTGGTGTTGTCCTATAGTGTAAAAGAGCTATGTATGGATCTGTCCCACTTTCCTGACATTTACGTAACATCTTCTTAACAGTCTGAATAGATCTCTCAGCAAGTCCATTTGATCTGGGCAAGTATGGACTTAAGGTCTTATGATTAATGCCCCATTCATAACAAAAGTTTCTAAATTCTTTTGAATTGTATGGCGGTCCATTATCCGAAATAAAAAATTGAGGAATACCATGTCTGGCGAAGATGGATTTTAGTTTTGTAATAACATTACCACTTGAATAGCCATTGCTAAGCAAATCAATTTCAAAATATTTGGTGTAATAATCAACCACTATTAAATATGTTTTCTTGTTGTATTCGAAAATATCAGAACCGACTTTAAACCACGGAATATTATAAATCTCGTGTGGCATCATTTCTGGTTTAGCATTTGAATTGCGATATCTTACACAAATTTCACAGTTGTTGACTACATTTGAGATGTCATTATAAATATTAGGCCAATATACAGTTTGGCGAGCTAAACTTTGCCATCTTTGAATACCCATGTGTCCCTCGTGTAGAGCATTCAGAATACTACGGCGCATTTTTATAGGTATCAAAATTTGATTTCCTTTAAGTATTATATAATATAGTATTGTTAATTCATCTTTTATCTTGAAATAAGGCGCTACTTCTTTATCCATTAATTTTTGGTATTTTGGCCACCCATTTTTTATATACTGCTTTATTTTCTTACATATTTCATCTAGTTCTGTTTGTTGTTTAATACTTTCTATGTTAGAAAATGGGATTTCCATATAAGACTTTAAAAAATTACAATGAAGTGAAACTTCATTATCTAATTCAACCATAACCTTCTCTTGTAAAGGACATCTTGATAATGTATCAGCGATGTATAAAAATTTTCTAGGTTTATACCTAACACATAAGTTGTAACATTGAAGCCGTAGCATGAATCGTTGCAGTCTAGAAGGTATTTTATACAATGGTTTGTTAAACAATGTTACCAACGGCTTATGATCCGTTTCAACAAGTACTTGTTTCCCATATGTGTATTGGTGAAATCTCACTTGTGTATACATACTGAAATAAAGATTATTATTAACACAGACGTCAAAGACTTAACATGGTGTCAGGTGAATAGTATTTAAAGTTAAAAAATTTTGTCGATATATAAAAATCGAAAAAAGGAAAACTTTTACAAAGTTAAAAAATAATAAAAAAAATATATATAAAAGTGTCCAGTGAAGTTAAGCAAATGGGTACCATTGCCAAAATTGACATAAGGGCATCCAACATGTCTGCTGAATGGAAGAATTGGCTGGCGCAGTTTAACATTTTTCTGACTGCATCTAATTTAAATAGCGAGTCTGATGGAAGGAAAGTAGCTCTACTTCTACATCATATGGGCCCAGACTGTTATCACGTTTTTAAATCCTTCGACCAAGATTTTCAAACGGTAAAGTATACTGAGCTCATAACCTTATTTGATAATTATTTCATACCGAAAGCGAATATCGCAATGGAGCGCCATATTTTTTTTACAAGGAAACAAAATGGCGGTGAAAGTATTCACGATTACGTCACAGCTTTAAAAAATCTCAGCCAAACATGTGAATTTGGCACATTGAAGGATGATCTCGTGAAAGATATTTTTATTTGTGGATTATCTTCAAATTATCAACACATCAAAGAAAGACTTTTGAGCGAAGGGAGTATAAAGTTACAAAAAGCAGTAACAATTGCACAAAGCATTGAAGCTGCACGTGAAAATGTAAGCCAGTTGGATGGACTTGGACTGCACATGCTTCAAAGAAAAGGCGCACATTCTACACAAAGAAATTTTGAACATAAATCATGTAAAAAATGTGGTCAAGTGCATAAGAATAAGTGTCCTGCTGAAAATGTTCCTTGTCATAACTGCGGTAGAAAAGGCCATTATGCTAAAATGTGTGTTTTTTTAAACAGCAGCAAGGCAATGGAAATTTTAGAGGCTATAGTCATCAAAATCAACAACAAGAAGGCAATTCAAAGAAGTACATCAGAAATTTGTCAGACACCAACAGTGAAGATCTTTTTATTGGCACTTTGTCTTTATCGAACCTACAGCAATACAGAAAAATGCAAAATATACAACATATGTATACGGCCACTCTAATGTACATATATGTATAAGTATGTATATAAATATGTACATATGTACTTTGTACGTGCTTGTATATATCTATGTAACTAGGGCTGCCATACGTCGTGGTTTTCCAGGATTTGTCCTGGTTTTAGACTAATTGTCCTGGTGCCCTGGTCCACTCTTAAATTGTCTTGGTTTTTTGATACAGGTCAATGCAGAAAAAAATTTAATTTCTGCTGATTTTTTTAAGCTTTCTGTTATAACGCTGTTTACATGAAGCAATTTTACCAGCATTTGTTGCCTGGGGCTTACGTCCTTCAACTGCTCCATGAAATAAACACAGGTGGCCTCGCCAGCCCAGGTGTTTATTTTCACCACTCGTAATTTTAAATGAACTTTTTATTTTTGTTTATTGTTTTTTATATATGAATTATATGTTAAGTTTTATATCTATTGTTTAATTAGTGGACTTAAATGTGGAGTATATGGTTGATACATGTATCAAAATAAAAATTTGTTGAGGTTCATTTTTATAAGGTTAGTTCTTGGAATATATAAGGTTTTGTTGTACGTTCGGGCATATATCGATGGCTTGGTATAAAAAAGGCCTATATAGATTTTTTTCGAAATTGCGTTTTTGATTTTTTTTGGTAGGCAATTCTTAAATACACGCTCCTTAACGAATTGAATAAGCTGCTGTTGAAAGTACCGGATTTATGGCCACTTAAGAAATGTTTTTGTATATGTTTTTATTAATTTTTTTTCTTTTTCTTGTAAAATAACGAAAATTCGAGATACGCCTTTTCTATATTAAGCCAACTTACTTATTCAAAGCATGATAGTATTCAATAAAATGCTGCAGCAGCTCTATGCCAGTTTTTGTTTTGATTTCCTTGTATTTCAGTAAATACTAAAAGCAAAAAGAGATAATAATAAAAATAAACAATTTAAAATCACAGAATTTAAAGATAATTACTACAGATGGACAATATTAATTCAAGTATATTTGTTAAATTTGTATGTAAATAGATACAATATGAATATTGATTGCATTACCTCGCACGTTTGTAATTGATACAGACGTCTTTCCTTTTCCATTTCATCAGCAACAACGGCAGCATCAATTTCAGTTCGTACCATACCGGCTTCTTTGGCTTGAGCCTTTTTCTCTTTTTCGATTTTTATAAATTTAGCTTCATAATCTTTGGCTGCTTTATCGAAGGGTCTTTTCATTTCACCCTTAACACCTCTCAACTCACTTTTAAGCATTGTATCTACTGGAAACATTACAATGTTGTTGATATTTTGCATCTGAAACAAAAATAAAAAGATAATATTTTTGTACTCTATTGGTATCAAGCAATAAAACGTACCAAAGTTTTCATTAATGCACTCAGCTCTTTTGTTACCACAGAAAATTTTAGAAATGCAGCACCAATGTCTGGCTCATCTTGGTCTATTACTTTACTACCCAAACGTTCTAAGGCTCTTACCAAGAACATTTCATTGTCTACGTGTGCTGCAAAATACGAAATAAAAAAAGATGTTAAATTTGTTTTCAATAAGTGTGTTCGTTTACCCCAAAATTTGCAAAAATTTGTACAAATTTGTACTGGATTTTACTGAAATGCATTCATTTACACATAAATTTGCAAAAGAGAGCATCAATTGAGAGAGTAAAGTAACAGTTGTTTGTCTGAGTGCAAATTTTTACTAAACAAATTTGTGCCAGTAAAATCCAGTAGAAGAAAAAAATATATGTTTCAATAAAATAAACAAAGAAAAGTAAGCAATCAGAATGTATATAATTTTAAAAAAATCGTTTAAAAGAAGAAAAGTTGAATTAAAAGTCCAACAAAAACTGAAAATAATTATTGTACATACATCCTAAGCAAGTTTCTTCTCAACTTGTATGTTCCAGAAGAGCATATTACGCCAAGTTTTCTTTTCTTGGCACCCATGGCAAAAATATTCCTCTGATTGGTTCATTTACTTGAATGCTTTAGAGATGTAAAGCTAATTTATATATTTGAATACTGATTACTGCGTGTTACTTGGGGTACCGATTATCAAAAATTAAGTAATGATGTATTTTCGTATGTCATATGTCATTTAAGCAGAAACAAACTTAAAAGTCATTTACAAAATAAACAAGTGTAAAAGCTTCTCCGAAGTTCTATTTAAAAAATACATTTCGCTACAAATTTATAATTATAGAATGTATATATATATATATATATATATATATATATATATATATATATATATATATATATATATATATATATATATATATATATATATATATATATATATATATATATATATATATATATATATATATATATATATATATATATATATAATATTATATATATATATATATATATATATATATATATATATATATATATATATATATATATATATATATATATATATATATATATATATATATATATATATATATATATATATATATATATATATATATATATATATATATATATATATATATATATATATATATATATATATATATATATATATATATATATATATATATTATATATATATATATATATATATATATATATATATATATATATATATATATATATATATTATATATATATATATATATATATATATATATATATATATATATATATATATATA